>JACEVL010000163.1:1038760-1106260 GCA_020284085.1 Aporrectodea caliginosa
TTTGCACCAAAGGAATGGAATGGACTTCCGCACTCTCTTCGTAGCTCAAATTCACCTCCTTCCTTCAAAAAGCGGCTCAACACTCATTATTTCCACTTGGCTTTCAGGCACATGGATATCTAACTCTATCTTCCTCTGGCGGATGACTATCCGCGCCTCAGAGTCACAATTCGGTGTAACCTTGCGCGCGTTACAAATTTTAATAAATAAATAAATAAATAAATAAATAATAATAATAATAATAATAATAATAATAATAATAATAATAATAATAATAATAATAATATATGCAGACATACATACATAAATACATACATACGTGCATACATACATACATACATACATAGATACATGCATACATACATGCATACATGCATACATACATAGATACATGCATGCATACATACATACATACATATATACATGCATACATACATACATACATACATACATCCACTCATACATCCACCCATCCATACATGCATGCATACATACATAGATACATACATCCACTCATACATCCATCCATCCATACATACATACATAGCGTTATATAGTGTTTATGATTGCTTTTGTAGCCACTGCCACAGAGGACCAGTTTCCCACTCTAGCATGTCCGACATTTTCCAACTGATAAACAATCTGGGTTCTTTACCAAGATAATTATCCCTCTTCGCCTATGCGCTTCCGTAGGTCAATCTCAAACCGTTGCTCGCCTCACTCGTTCTGCTCGCCTTCTCCGTCGCAAAGACTGTCGCGCAAGGCACATGCGAACGGCGGCCCAAAAGGGACAATCCTTTTTGCACAGGTCTTGCCCGACCACGGTAAATAATTTAGGAACATGGCGCCCAAGAAAAATCCATAACCAGGCGACTGGCCGTCACAACGACACCGTAAGCAGTTGATGCGGCGGCGACGACCCGGGCAGTTGCAGCGCACAGAAGACACCGCCTGGTGATGGTGGTCGTGGTCGTCGTGGCCGAGTTGGGCGTGTGAAATATTGATAAGACTGCGACGGGCGCGGACGGACGGACGCAAGGCTAGGTGGCCTGGTCGCTCGCTGGTGGCTGGTGGCGGAGGGTGGGTCTATTGCTTCGTCGGTGGTGGCGATGGTGGTGTTTCTAGGAGCCGGCGTGGCGTGGCGGCGGCGGCCTCCCTCTCGTCTGCGTCGGCCGCCGTGGTGGTGCTCGTGGTGGGGGAGACGGTCGTCGGTTAACGAGACATTTGGGATGTGCGCCTCCGCTGCCGCTTAGATTCGGACCACGATGCATGCGGACTGTGTTGGCTGCTGTGGCCATCAGCATCGTCGCTAGGAGTATCATCAAAACCACCGCCAGCCATCGCTAGCAGCAGCAGCAGCAGCAGTAGTTACAGCGGCGCAAATCCGACGTCTTATGCGAGATGGGACGCTAAGATGGATATGTCACGCGTAGTATTGGTCGTGCGCATCATGTAGCGACATCTGGATAATTCGTAGCCAGGTCACAGTCAGTATCGTGACGACAACCGTTGTGTTTGTGACGAACCGGTTTCCTCGAGGGAGGGAGGGACAGAAATCCAGCCAACAAGGGAGGGCGTTTGCTCCAGGAGTTTTCCAGTTTAAACGGGCGAGTTCTTCGGAGCAACAACGGGCGCAGTTTATCGACTGTGGCGACGTCGTTGGGTGTACGACTGGTTCTTCCTTTTCCAGCGGAATGTTAACTATGCGCCGAGCGATAATATGAGGATTTCAGCGTTTCCGGTCGATTTAACTGGCGTATCGCGTGCCGGGAGAGTCTAGCCATACGCGGAGGGCGTTGGTAAGGAATAGGGGAGTCGTTGGTGGGGCTGGTGTCTCCAGAGGGAACCACCATGTCGTCGTCCCCAGTGTATAACGCGACGGCTGCGAGGGAGGCATGCCTCAAGGATCGTCACTGGTACGTGTTCCTCTGTTCGAGTCTGATCACCTTCTTCACGGGGTTGCTGCTCGTCCTGTCCTGGCGGATACTTTCGTGGCTCGTCTGTCAGAAAAACGGAGCGAAGCAGGAGAAGAAGGACGAGTATGCTCAGACGCCGGACGCAGAGGTCGGCTGGGTCACCGAGGCCAAGGACTGGGCTGGGGAACTCATTTCCGGGCAGACGACCACCGGTCGGATTCTGGTGAGTGGTCTGAGCAATACGAAACCAGTCAAATGCAACCTTATGCTGTAGATTTTCTGGGCCCCAAGCCCCCAACCAGCGGAAGCCTATCCCTTTTAGGAGTGACCTTTGTTCCTAATGATATAATGTACTCTCATCCGTAAGTGTAATCACCAGAAACTTTTTTATTTAGGTCAAAACAAGTGGGATAATGATAATATTATATGACACATTAATTAATCGACCTGCTTATTGTTATGACTTCCCGTTGTCTTAATAATTATGCCACATAATCAAAACACCTTATCTACTCCAGATAGCTCTAGGCTACTCCAGTCATAATCCCACAAACTGTAATACAGGCAAATTTAGTCTGATCCATGACCTAGTTAGTGCGTTTTCTTACATAGTGTGCAGTTGACATTGTTGAATGTGCAGGTGACTTCTCCGAAGTGTCCAGTATGTGGCATGAACTTTTTTAGAGACCCTTAGGTCAAGTCAACCACACACGATTTCATTCTAAAGACAGAAATTTCACTTACCAGTTGAAGTACAGTTTTGGGAGTTTGAGGAAGTGAGTGCAGCTGACATTTCTGAGTATGTTAGGCACTGGTATGGCCTTAAACACTCTGACCAAGTCAACTTTACAAAGTCCAATTATGCAAACTTAAATCTAACTAAAGTCACATCCAACCTGATGAAACCTATCTTACCTGTTCACCTGTACCACAAGTTTATAAAGACGTCGTATACCAGCACTGAAAGCTGTTGGCTCAGGTAACTTGGTAACTTGGATAGTTAGTCACCCATCCTCAGGAAAGTAGGCCTACTAACCTGGTTCAGTGTTTGCATTAGGTTCTATTTGTTTTATTTCAGGTTGTTTTGGTTTTCCTCTTAAGTATTGCATCACTAATCATCTACTTCATCGACACAACGTGAGTATCTTAAGCATATCCTTTTTTCTAAGATTTAGACAGTGGTTAAAATGCTCACTCAGAGGTGGCGGATCTTCAAATCTTTAGAAATCTAAAACTTAAACCTATATTGTGAATCTATATTAAACCAATATAGTCGCTATTTGCTATTCGGATAAACATAAATCGTAATTAATCGTTATCTCCAAACTTCTAAAGCGCCACTGAAAGCCAAGTGCATCATCACTGTGCATGGAACCGGCTTATTCACGAGGTCTGCATTGAGTCAGAGGATAGTCCGAAGAAGGCCCGAGTCCGGTTTCCAGAGGGTCAGAGTAACTATTAAGGTGGGTGACGTTTAGGTCGAGAATTGGAAGGTGGAGGATCAAATGAGTCAGGGCAAGAATTTTTGAAGAGGTGAGACTTCATTTTTAAGTGGAAAGCCCGAGGAGTGATAGATAGAGGAGCCTAAGGCAGATGATGGCTAGTGATTGGCAATGATTGTGGAGGAACCAAAAAAGTGCGGAATTCAGGAAGAAGATCGTTCCAGACGTGGTACAGTGTTAGATAAGTTGGAGAACTTGAGATGTTCTAGTGACCGGGGTCGAGAAAGAGTGAGAACGGAGGATAATCTGGTGGAGCGGGTTGGCTGGATGATGAAGAGTTCGCGAGGATATTTGGGCTGGGAGTTTTGTAGGGAGTTTTAGGATAGCGAGAGGACTTTGAATTGGATTCGCTCCGGGATTTTTTAGCTAATGGATTGACGATTGGAGTTAGGCCTATATGATGATGCTTGGACGTTCTGGTCACGTCTCTGGCTAGTGAGTTTTTGATAAGTTGCAGACGCTTGAGTTGTGTGGATTCAAGGTCTCCTGTTTTAGGTGGCGGATCTAATATAGTTCCGGTGGCAGATCCCAGAGTTCAGGAGGCGGACTCCGTGGTTAAGGTGGTGGATCTCAAATCCAAAGTGCTGCATGATCCAGCACTGGATCTCAGATCCGGCGGGATGCTGCTTAACTTAACCATTGGATTTATAAAATTTGAGTGTGGTGGCGGTGAGCATGTGTTTGTTAAAGAGTGTCTGAGTCTCAATCGCACTCCTTAAAATTAATCCAAAAGCACACAATTTTTCGCGGCGATGCACGATAGATTGTTTAATCGGTTCCAGGTTGTTTTCTGCTTGTTGGTAAAATTTTATGGAATTCTTCCACTCCAGAATGCGATGAACTATTCCCCTTTTGGGTCGTCAGTCTTGAAATTAGCGACTAAATTACTATGCTGTCCAAAACATGGTCAGGGATAATATGGGTTTGTTGACGTCTCAGGGGCTTCTACACCAACTATTTGCCGATGATGTGCAAGCCTACATCCACACCCATTCAGCCGATGCGGTGGCTACTGTGAGTCAGATGTGTCTGACTATGGATGTCCTCTCTTCTTGGATGGCCTCCAATCGGCTACTCTTAAATCCCTCTAAAACACAGCTCATTTGGCTGGGTAGCCGTAGACAACTGCAGGGTATCGACTTTCCTCAAACCCTGCTCTTTCCTCACATAACCTTTTCCCTCACAGTTCGTGATCTGGGACTTTCTCTTGAGATGAGCTTACTTTATCTCAACATGTGAACTCAATTGCACGGAGTTGTTATTATCAGCTTCGTCAGCTTCGAGTGGTCTCTCGCTCTCTCTCTCATGATGCAGTTGTGGTCCTTGTGCATGCCTTTGTTACTAGTCGAATTGACCACTGTTCCTCACTACTTGCTGGCCTTCCCCTTGGTGTTTTGGGGCGACTAGATCGAGTTCTACGCTCGGCTGCTCGGCTTATTGGACGACTTCCTAAGTACTCTCCTGTCTCTGCATACATGCGTGATGTGTTGCATTGGCTGCCTGTGTCTCAGCGTATCTCATATCGCATTGCTGCTCTTGTTTCTCGTTGTGTTCTTGGCTGCGCTCCATCTTACTTGCGTGATCTTTGCCGCCCAGTGTCTGATGTTCCAGCGCGTCGGGTGCTTCGCTCTGCGACGAGGGGTGAGTTCCTTGTTCCACGGACTCGCTTGGCTATTTGCCGTGCAAAAAGAGTTGTTGGCCCTTCCATTTGGAATGAACTACCACTTAAGCTCCGTTTTTTACTTGTAAGCCATCTGACAGGGTTCTACAAGTCCCTCAAGTATTTTCTTTAGTCGTGGCTGGGCTGGGAGCGCTCTTGAGTAGTTTCTTGAAGGGGCGCTATATAAATGCTCTGAATGAATGAATGAATGAATGAATATTAGGCTATCACAAGGTTCCCATTAGGTTGGAGGGAGCTTGTTCCTAAATACTAGATGGCAGATTAATCACTAAAGGACTGATCGTATTTGATTTGGAACCAAGTTTGATTGAACTTATTGTACTTTCCACAACAGTATAGGCTAGCCACTGGCCCGATTAAGTGCAATGCAGGCAAAGCAGATGGGGAGTAAGTTTTGCATAGTCCGTATTAAATCCTGTAGACAACCCAGCTCACTCGTCATATAGACTATAGAGCTCTGCAATTTGTCCGATTAAACACGTTTCGGAAATTTCATGTTTTCTTTCTCCAGAACCAGGTAAACTGGGCGTTTTCTGCGTCGAGTGTAGCGGAAATTTCCGCGGAAATTACAACCGAAGCGGCGCACACGTCTAATCGAAAATATGGCGGCCATATTGTAAACAATGTCGTCCGCAGTAGACGCCGTTTATGTGCTCTTAATTTCCGTTGGCAAAACGATGTATTTTTTTTCGTTTATTTAACCGAGCGAGGAACAGTGTTACGTATCGATCACGTTTCGCAATGTTTCGCCAGATTTTTGGCTTCGTGTTGATTGGAACTATGTCGGTCGGGCGGTGACAAATGGGTTATCGAGTGCAAATGGCGGACGCGTTGGTGTCGCGAAATTGGATGATTTTCGAATGACGAAAGGGACTTGCGAGTTAATGGTTGTTGTTGACAGTTCTGCCAGTGATTTCCGGGTAATTTTTGTGTCATGGGAACTTGGAAGAGCACTGATGTGACCTGTGCTGGCCTTGCATTTATAAAATTGTACTTTTGCAATAGCTATCAAACGGCCTCGACCCTGGTCATTTTTCAAAGAACTGACCGGGTGAGATCCTTCACCACCGCTGCCAGTTTGAATGGAACGTTGCTATAGGGTAATTTCGCTTTATAGCGTTCTAATTTATACGCCCATTGTAGCATTATTATTTTTTCATCAATCCAACTTCTACGTATACTAGGCAACAATTCTTTTCATCAGCCCACCTTCTATTTTGTAAAAAATTCTTTTAATCAAGCAATAATTATTTATCATCAATCCAACTTCTATTTAAACAACAATTTTTCATCGATCCCACTTCTATTTAAGCAAGAATTATTTTCATCAATCCGATTTCTAATTAGCAAGAATTCGTCAATCCAACTTGTATTCTACTGAGTAGCAGAGTAGGCCCTACCATCGCTAAAACCCAAACGATGGCGAATAATTTAGAACGCTAAATTATCCCTTTACTAGCAAGAGATTTTCAAATCTCGGTAATAGGCTAAGCCACTAGGGATGAGCCGATTATCCGTTCGGAAATCGGATCGGGCCGCATTTTGCAGTAATCGGCATTAATCGGAATCGGCGATCCCAGGACTACCGATCCAAATACCAAAAAAAGTAATATTTTTGACCAAAAGCAATTTCGTTTTTCATTTTTACAGAAATAGTAACCTGCTTTGGCGAGCTTCTGCGGTAATCATTGATCTTTAATTAATATTGAAAGTTCGTATAAATAATAAAATTGTTACTCGACGTGTCAACAAAATGGCGGACAGTCAGGCTTTTTTTTCTTATGCCACTCGGTTTCAAACTTTCAAATGTTAATTTCTTTTAAATAGTTCAGTGCATAAACTCTCATTGGAATTACATCTCGCGAGAATATACAAGATTTTGTTTTTCATTTCTATTTTATTAAATATTCGGATCGGAATCGGCGAAAATAGCAGGCCGACTATCCGGAATCGGAAATCGATGAAAAATGCCAATCGGCTTATCCCTATAAGCCACCAGAGATATGCGAACGGGGAATCCACGCTCTCAGAGGTGCGTGGAACTTTCGTCCTCACAAGTGCAACTAAATTGGCCCGTATAGACATCCTTCTAAGTTCAACTATATGTGACATTTTCAAATAACAATAGAAAATGCTCGACTTGAAACATCATGCAGACTACCGGTACATTGTAAAACTTTCAAATATTTATTTAGGCGCCTCAACAGACGTGCACAGGCCTGGATTTAGGCATGTGCACTAGGTGCCAGTGCACCGGGGCCTCCACCACAAAGGGGCCTCCACCACAAATGCAAGAATTTTTTTACTTGTGCTTCATAATTGATTATGAAATATTTCAGCAAACTAAGAAACAGTTAAAACTGAAAAGGTCCGAAGTTAGTTTCAGGTATGATCCAGGAGGAGACATTTTTCTTAGAAAACTCTTGTTACTACCCCCCTCGAAAAGTTTGAACAACTTTTTGAATATGTTGGGCACTGCGTGCCTGGTGGGCGGCGTGCTAAGGGGCCTCCACCACACAGCGGTGCACTGGGGCCTCCACCTAAGTAAATACGGCCCTGGACGTGCAATAAAATTCTAGTTGTATCACGTATTAGTTGAACCGGTGGAAGAAATCCTCACCCTGAGTAATAATAATAATAATAATATCTTTTCTTTAATTAAGCGCCTGACAAACGCACTGCGCTGTACATTTACATGTTATGCAATTGAAACAATCTTAACTACTAACAGAACAGACAGCCTGCAATACACAATACAATTACTAGAGCTAGTTTGTTGAAATGCTTTAGATTCATGTTTGCCTGGGTTTCTGTTCCTAAATATTAGACAGTATCCCGGTAGAACTTGGTCTGCACCAAGACACCATCGTCATCTTCTTCCTCCTCCTCCACCACAACTACCACCACCACCACCACCACCATGCATTTATGCATGCATCATGCATCACTATCTAATGACCAGGTAGCAATAGATGGCGCTGTGCAGTTGTGAGTTAATGGCTTTCTCAAGGTCCCTACACACTATAACCATATCAGAGGAGGAAACTAGAACCTGTGTTTTCTACCTTACAAGGTGAGCACTAACTCTAACCAATTGGAACCGTGTCCCACAGATATTTAGAAGCACTAGAAGATGTTACCCTAACTCTAACCAATTGGAACCGTGTCCCACAGATATTTAGAAGCATTAGAAGATGTTACCCTAACTCTAGCCAGTTGGAACCGTGTCCAACAGATATTTAGAAGCATTAGAAGATGTTACCCTAACTCTAACCAATTGGAACCGTGTTCCACAGATATTTAGAAGCATTAGAAGATGTTACCCTAACTCTAACCAATTGGAACCGTGTCCAACAGATATTTAGAAGCATTAGAAGATGTTACCCTAACTCTAACCAATTGGAACCATGTCCCACATATATTTAGAAGCAGTAGAAGATGTTACCGTTTTATGCCAGGTAGCAATTTGTGGTAAATTCTTGCCACACATGCAGAATTGCCTTGTAATCAGTATTTGAGATGTGTAGCATTGTATGTTATGCTGCAGTATTCGGTGGTATGAGATGTGGCATGTGATTTGTCATGGTAAGGTATGGATGACATGATATTTCCATATCTAACTGTAAGCAGGGATGGGCAGTAATTGAAATTACGTAATTGAAATTACTTGAAATTGTGCAATTTGTAATTTGCTTTTTTGTAATTCAAATACATTTCCCATGTATGAGATTGTAATTTGAAATTACATTTCATGTCCCAAAGTAATTTGTAATTTGTAATTCAATTACATTTTTCCAAGTAATTTGCCCATCCCTGACTGTAAGCTATGATTCGGGTTTGTCATCTGGTCAGATTTACAACAAGAAAACGAATATCATCATGGTATGGTCTATTGTTTGAAGTTTAATGGCTTGATGGTATGACATGGCAAGACTTGATATGGTATAATACAGATGCCATATTATATAGCTCATATTTTCAGCCTCTCCACAGGACCGAGTTGTATTCAGCCTTGGTCGGTGGCTGTAGCTCTAAATATCCATCCGATGGTAGGCTATAACTGGTCTTCGCTTCCATCGAATGGAAAAATCAGGATTTCTGACCGCATTCTGCCTCGTCGGGCGCCGCCAAAGTGTCATTAGAATTTCCTCTCCGATTCTATCGTGCATTGATTGCAAAAGCACACAGAGACTGGTTCCCCGCGGGACGTCCGATCCATGATTGTTATTTGGCGAAGGCGGTGCAGTCCCGTCCCAGCTCTTGTGTGTTCCTACTGGGAAATAACCGTGGGAATGGGGGGCCTCCTCGTCTGGCGCCATTTCATCTAAGTTTTTTTTCTGTTTTCCAGCGAGGACGTCGAGTCGTGCGAGAAATGGGCGCACAGTACGACGCAACAGGTCGATCTGGCCTTCAATATTTTCTTTATGATTTATTTCTTCATCCGAGTAAGTGCAAATTTTGTTTTCATGTGTCTCTGATATCTATTGCTACAACATTATTGAAGTATTGTTATCGCTTACAGGTCATGAATATTAAAGATTTAATTACTGGTATATACGTACACACAGGCATACATACATAGCCTACATACACCCGGTGACCGGACAATTTGGCGCCAGACAATTCGGCGCCGAGAAATTTCGGCGCCAGACAATTCGGCGTGGGGAAAATTCGGCGCAGGGAAAATTCGATTGATTTGATGTTACAAGTTATAGAATATCGTCAATTAGATGGTTGCAAACTGACGTCTTTATTGTGTCAAAGTTATGATACTGAGCATCTTTGCCGAATGATTTCAAGTAAAAGTTGATGAGTTGATGCATTGTAAGTAGTTTGCGAAATTTATGGTGTGCAGATTAGAAAGGAAGCCTATTTAATTAAATTTAATAAAATGAAGGCATCTTACAGCTCACTGTAAGGGAAAGAGATGTAGCCTAATTACTGTTGTGGGGGTGTATTGTGTTGTGTCTTGAATAAGTTGTTTCCCTCGTTTTTGCTTTTCTGGGTGCTGTTGAAAAATCGAGATTATGATTACGATTGTTTGACCTCTTTCAAATGAATCGTCGTTTGCCGAATTGTCCTAACATCCATGATACATATTACACACATTTGTTTCATTCATTTCAAAATTTATATAGCGCCCCTTCAAGGTGACTACTCAGAAGCGGTCCCAACTCCAGACCGGGCAAAATGTAAGATTTCAAATGGCTATAAAACGTATCAGTACACGATGAGGGAGGCAATTCCAAACCCTAGGGTCTACCACAGAGAATGCTTGGTTTGCCTAGCTACTGTGCTACCCTCTCTCAGCAGAGCTAAGGGAGCAATGACCGTGAGCCCCCGATACCGGCTGACAGAGGTCTATTAGGTAGGCTGGTGCAAGGCCAAGTTGTCATCGCCAGACCAGAGAGACAACTCTATACTCAAGAAGCCAGTGCAGAACCTCCAACATATACCTGGTGACATGATGCATGTATATGTATATGCATGTAAGCTTATGTATACATGATGTATGTATGTAAGTAGGTATACATACATACATGCATGCATACATACAATCATATATACATAAATACATACATACATACATACGTATATGCATACATACATACATACATACATACATACATTCATACACACATTCACACGCATTGGTACATACAGGAATTACACGCACCCACCCACCCACACACACACACACACACACACACACACACACACACACACACACACACACACACACACACACACACACACACACACACACACACACACACACACACACACACACACACACACACACACACACACACACACACACACACACACACACACACACACACACACACACACACACACACACACACACACACACACACACACACACACACACACACACACACACACACACACACACACACACACACACACACCCACACACACCACACACACACACACCCACACCCACACACACACACACACACACACGTTCAATCGTAGACGTGTATGCCTTTCGTGGATTAGACTGACAAAGAGGATCCTCCGAGTTAGCTGCACAATGGACTTAATTGGGTCTGTTTGGGAAGTTTAGTCCCTCAGTTGAAAGGCCTCACCGCATGGCTTGGATTAAGGACGGAAGTAGACAACGCAATGGATGATGGATCGATGATGGTTGGCGGACAACATCTGTTGCTCTCCTCACTCTCTCTCCTCAGTTGTCTCTCGTGCGGGGCGAAGGAGGGCTTTCTACCTGTCCTCAGCTACCGTAGTACCTGCTGGTTGCTGGTTACTGCACAAACATACATGAATATATATACATAAATGCATACATACATACATAAACATACACAGATACATACGTACATACAGACAGACATATATATATATACATGTATATATACATGCATACATGTATATATATATATATAAGCTTACAGACAGACATACACATGCATACATAGGCCTATATATATATGCCTGGATGCATACATATAGACAGACATATATATACATGAATATATAAATGCATATATATATATATATATATATACATATATATATATATATATACATGCATATACATGTGGCGCCCGCCCCCGCGTCCACAGACGTCGCCACGGTCTTCGCTATACATGTCGCCAAGGGCGGGTCGCTTCGCTGTAGAGCGGTAAGTGTCCCGAGGTGGAAACCTAAACTCTGATCGAATTCTCCTGACGAAGTCACACGAATCCTCTAAATATTCCATACAAATGTCTCGGCACCAAACAAAGGCCACATAACAGAGACCAGCTTATGGATTATCCTCGCATTGTGGTTAAGTTCGTTCTTGTGTAGTATTGTTACCAGCGCACAGCGGCACATGTACCCTGGAGGATAAACCGTAGAGCAGGACTCTCGGCCGTTTACAGATTTCGGATCTCTCCACATCCACGATGTCCTGACATGCTACGCAAAGCACTTTTGAATTATATATTGCTCTTCGATCGACCTGTGTGCTGTTTAAGCTGTTAACGTATTGCGCTATATAATTGTAGGAGAATTGAGAAAACGTTTCTGAATTTTTGTTGCAGTTTGTGGCTGCTCCAGAGAAGCTCTCGTTTCTTGTGGAGATCTATTCGGGCGTCGACTATTTCACAATACCACCCTCCTTTGTAGCCATCTACCTCAACAGAAACTGGCTTGGTAAGCAATTCCAGTTGGTCGGAAGAAATGTTACCATACCTCACCCAAGGCACCCACATTAGGTGGGCCCACAGCAATTACAGTATATAACCTTCTTGTAATCTATATCTCAACTTGTATCACCTTCATACGTTGTACCCTGCTACCTCATGTTGTTATTACCTTTTCTATTTGACCAAACTTCATCTTGTTCCACCTTTCCTTACATGGCTTTAATTTAGAAGACGCTATCATGTTCTCGGTGCTCGATAGTGTAATGGCTAGCGCTCTGGACAGTCAACCGAGAGGACTTGGGTTCAAATCCCCGCCAGGACAGAAATTTCGTTCGAGATTTCTGCTCCACCTTCGCTTCCTAGCCAACTGAGCTATAATGAGTACACTGACCGTACACTGTCGGCGGGAATATGAGATGGTGAGGAAGCGGACTGGCCGGCCACCCGCCCTCATATGCCGAGACTAAGAAAGTGAAGTCGCTCACACTTCATACCCATGGCTGCCTCAAGGCTAGCTTAAGGTACTGCTCTTATTATTCTTCTTCTTCCTCCTCCTCCTCCTCTTCCTCCTCCTCTTCACCTCCTCCTCCTCTTCCTCCTCCTCTTCACCTCTTCTCCGCCTCTTTCTCATCCTCCTCCTCCTCTTCCTCCTCCTCCTCCTCTTCACCTCTTCTCCGCCTCTTTCTCATCCTCTCCTCCTCCTGCTCTTTCTCCTCCTCTCCTCCTCCTCCTCCTCCTCCTCTTCCTCCTCCTCACCTCCTCCTCCTCTCCTCACCTCCTCCCACCTCCTCCTCCTCCTCCTCCTCCTCCTCCTCCTCCTCCTCCTCCTCCTCCTCCTCCTCCTCCTCCTCCTCCTCTTCTTCTTCTTCTATCACCTTATTTCATCCCTTCCATAGTTTCGCAATTGCCTGTAGTCTGTATTAATTATTCAACAGTAATTTGAGTGTTTCGGGTCAGGAGCGCCACTGATGAGTTTTTTTCTTGAAGTGGCGCTCCATATCGTATCTAGCAAGGACTTTGTATTTCCTGGACTCCTACTAAGTGTTTTTTCAGAGGAGCAGTACAGGAGTGATGACCATAACTTGGGATATGAAATACCTGACAAAACCTAGTGTTAGAACAATTACCATACCATGGGCTATAAAATAATTTTTTTTAGGTTAAGTAAAATTAACCATCCTACCATAGGGTATAAAATACCTTGCATCACCTTATGCAAGAACAATTTATACCATACCACGAGGTATAAAATAATTTTAAAAATCTTATTTAAACGGAGTCACCCTACCACAGGGTGTAAAATCCTGCTTTTATGTAGGTTTTCTTTCACCGATCCTTATTCTACGTGGTGTAGGTTTACGCTTCACGCGAGCGCTACGGCTGATGACAATACCGGATGTTCTGCAGTACCTGAACATACTCAAGACCTCCAACAGTATCCGCCTCTGCCAGCTCGTCTCGACCCTCATCAGCGTCTGGTTCACTGGTGCTGGTCTCGTCCACCTGGTAATTGCGATTGTAATTGCTAATTTATATAGTGCCACTGTACCACTGAATAGAGAATGGTTAGAGGCGGCCTTGACCTAACACAATGGAACCACGATCGTATACAGATTGGTCTTGAAGCGCTTGCGGAAAAGGTTGTTCGGCAACTGGTGGACGTCGCTTCTTTGCACTCCAAATTAAAATCCCTCATCTTCTAAAATCCTCTACCCTAATACATCCAATTCTTACCGTTGTCCATCCAGTTCCTACCCTAATCCACCCAATCCTCCGCCTTCCCAGCGTTCTCGTCCTCGGTGAAACCCGCTTTTGCAGCTTCTCTGCCTCCTCTGTAAAGATGATGGTGATGATGATGATGATGATGATGACGACGATGATGATGATGATGATGATGATGATGATGATGATGATGATGATGATGATGATGACGATGATGATGATGATGATGATGATGATGATGATGATGATGATGATGATGATGATGATGATGATGATGATGATGATGATGATGATGATGATGATGAGTTCTCTGCCCGAAGGCAGTTCCGTTGGCTATTATGCCACCCGGGGATGAGATGAGTTAGGTGGTTTCCCGTTGCCTTCCTCACAGTGAGCAACTGATATCCAGATTAGCTACGCAGTGGCTTGAGGTAGATTCGAACCTGCGACCCTCCGGTTTCAAGGCACCGAACATATCGCTACACCACCACGTCCCACTCTGTCTCCTCTGTCTGGTCGCTCTGTAAACCGAACTCGGATCTTCCTCTGACATCTATGGTCAATCCCTCTGACTCGACTCAGCGCTCGTGAATAAGCTGGTGCTCTGTGATAGAACTTTATGATTACTATTGGAATTACAATACGAATAGATATGAATATTTAATTAGTTATTATAATGATTATAATAATTCCATGATTAGAATTAAGTGAAGCTTGCTATAAGAATTCAAAGCTGGCTTTGATGAGCGGGGCTATCGACGTCTGATGAGAGATTCTACTTTCGTTGATTTTATCAGTTGGAGAATTCTGGCGATTTCTTCAACAATTTCGAGGGTTCTGCCCAGAAGACCTACTGGGAATGTGTCTACTTCACGCTGGTTACCATGTCAACGGTTGGCTATGGTGACGTCTACTGCCAGACAACACTGGGAAGGCTCGTCATGGTCTTCTTCATTTTAGGGGCATTGGTAAGTAGTAATGAAATTGTTGGAGATAAGTTTTATGCTGACTTTCAATTTGATTATTATAACAATGGTTTGGTGATAATGACGTTTGTCCTCTGCCTGGTTTGCAAACTGGTCCACCTCTATGGAATTTACTAGTACCAACTCTGTTCTACTACTACCACCCTTTTTTCACTACCACCCTTGTTTCATTACCACCCTTGTTTCACTTCAACCCTTGTTTCACTATCGCTCTTATTTCACTACCACCATTGTTTCACTACCACCCCTTTTTCACTACCACCCTTGTTTCACTACCACGCTTGTTTCACTACCACCTTTGTTTCTCTACCACCACACTTGTTTCACTACCACCTTTACTTCTTATCTCGTTTGCAAACAATCAAAGACCTATTCATTTCCAGCTACTGTACCTAAACTTTTGAAGTGATAATTATCTAACATGATGAATAGTTAATTAATAATAACAGGTACAATTATTATTTCGATGGTATGATTCAATTCAACCTGCGAGAGGTTCTTGAATAAAAGGTGCTGCTTAATTAAGAACTTCGATTCAACTTAAGATAAATAATGATGGAATTTAGGAAGATAGTGATCATTAATTTGTTGTGTACTTGACGATTTTATCAGTAGTTAAACATGTGATGTTAATTTAATTATAGTAATAGAGTAAATGATAGTGATATTGATGATAATTTTGATAAGATTGTGACAACAATGATACTGATGAGTTTAAAGATGATGGTGATGATGATGGTGATGATGATGGTGATGATGGTGGTGGTGGTGGTGGTGGTGGTGGTGGTGGTGGTGATGATGATGATGATGATGATGATGATGATGATGATGATGATGATGATGATGATGATGATGATGATGATGATGATGATGATGATGATGATGATGATGATGATGATGATGATGATGATGATTATGATGATGATGATGATGATGATGATGATGATGATGATGATGATGATGATTTAGAAGTGTTTGTGAAGATGAAGATGATGACACTTCATCAGTCTCTGTCTTTCTGTCTGTATCTGTATGTCTGTGTATGTGCGTGTTCATGTGTGTCTGTCTGTCTCTCTGTCTGTCTGCCATCTTGTTGCACGCTGTAATATGTATAATAGTCTGTATCTGAATATCTGTATAATGCCTTTAAAACACCAAAGACAGGCTCTCCATAAATAGGATAGTACAAAATTAATGTCGAAAAGGTATTGCAAACAGCCTGAAACAGGAATCAGAGGAATTGTTAGACAGTGAATAGACTGGATTGACGAAACCAGTCGAAGATTCGACCTGATGATCAACGCAGAGAAAGCCAAAACAATTGTGATTGACAAGACAAAAGAGACATCAGTACCTATCACAATGCAAGGAGAAGCTATTGAGCAAGTAGAACAATTCGTCTATCTATAGGAGGGCTAATAAACGCAGATGACAGCAACGAAAAGACATACAAAGGAGAATTGGACCCACTTAAGAACATTTGGAATAATGAACAGGATATGAAGAAGCAGAGAATTAACAAAGAAAACTAAGACAAATATGTACGAGACGATTATACAATCGATTTTCCTACACGGGTCGGAATGTTGGACAATGCGAAAACAAGCTGGGAAGAGAATTCTTAGAGCAGAAATCAGTCGGCTGCGAGAAACTGTAGGGAGTTCCAGACTACAGAAAATAAGAAACGATGACATAAGACAATGGTTAGGTTCCAAAACATCTCTGCTAGACAAAAGTCGTTCAACGAAGACTCCATTGGTTCGGACATGTAGAGAGAATGCCAGTTGACAGAATCCCACACAATGCACTGCACTCAAGATTCGAAAGCAAAAGAAACAAAGAGGCAGACCAAGACTACCCTGGATAGACAACATAAATGAGGACTTACAATCACTTGGACTAACACTAAGAGAAGCAATGGGTTTGACAAATGATTGAGGAGAGTGGAGATAATTTATTCGTACCCATCGCGCCAAAGGGCTGGCGTCAGGACTGATGATGATGATGATGATGATGTGCTAAATAAGTGTAGGACGTTTTGAGTGTTTATTTACAGGTGCTTGTTAATCTAATTCTGTTTAAAGTTTTTTGCCATATTTTTCTATTTTTGTACTATAATTGCGTTAATAGACACTGATGCTGGTTCTACCTGCAGTGTTCATGATTATTAGCTTAATTATTTTTACGCCCGTGGTAGACAGGATCCCATCAGACTATAATAAACTATAAAACTGGGATAAAGTTAAACCCAGTTAAACTGGGTTATTGTTATTATTGTTATTGTTATTATTTTTGTACCCGAGGTATCAAGGATCCTTCAGGTGGTCTAAAAAGTCGGAGACTGCTGGAGACTGTTTATTATTGTTATTATTATTATTATTATTATTATTATTATTATTATTATTATTATTATTATTATTATTATTATTATTATTATTATTATTTATTATCAGGCCCTGAGGTACATACGATCCCTCATGGACTTGAATATTAATTAAGAAGAACGACTCCTATTCTTTTAGATCTGGTTATTATTATTTTATTATTATTATTATTTGCTATTTTATCATGTAAAGTGCATATTAGTAGTTCTGATAGTCTTCACAAATAAGTAGCTATTGTCTCCCTTATGACATCATCACGCTTTTGCATAGCATTAAATATTGACACGTTGACGGTCATTTACCACCGTATACATTATTCAGACTTGATTGTGACTTTGAATCCTAAATCGTAAAAATTCATAAACGTCCAGTAAACCTTGCTTCGCCTTATGGCAGGAAGAGCAGAAAAGCCAAGGTCAGGGTCAGACACTTGTTTATGGTGCTACGAATATTAACCTGATTATAGGTTGATTTTCGTGTGCCATCGCTTTATCGTTGAGTTCAATGGAGTGAGGAGTGTGTGGTGTAGTGGTTAGCGTGCTGGATTGTCAACTGAGAGATCGGAGTTCAACTCCCCGCCAAGACAGAAATTTCTTTCCAGATTTCTTCTCCATCTGCGTCCCTAGCCAACTCGGCTGTAATGAGTACACTGTCAGTGGGATGATGAGACGGCGAGGGAGAGGACTGGCCACCCATCCTCATATGCCGAGGTTAAGAAAATGTAGTTGCTAACACCCCATGCCCGTGGCTGCCTCTTTGGGTTAGCATAAGGGACTGCTCTTCTTCTTCTTCACTAGGGTTACATTGGTGCAACTGAAATCCCGATGTATCTTTCTATCCTGGCAGAGATTTGTACCCATAACCCTTAAGATGAATCCAGCACACTGTAAAGACGATCGTCCCCCGTGGGATACAATGCGACGTGGTAGCAGATCGACGGCGCAGTTGCCTGTAGTGCAATATGCGCAGGTTCGACGTGTACTGTGCAGGAGGAACCCTTGAAGAAATCCTAGTACAATTGCTACGCAACTCTCAATGTAAATCTGCAGTTTCTCGGCGTACCTAAAAGGAGACAGATGTAATCACGAGCACCAAATCAAGCCGAGAGAGAGAGAGAGGTATGTCTTGTATTTCGTTGTTTTCGGTTCCTCTCGTTCAGCTCTGTTCGGACCTGCTGCTGTCCGCTTTTACGTCAGTGTGTGTTCTTGCCTACAGGCGATGTTCGCCAGCTTCATTCCGGAGATCATGGACATACTGAGTACGCGAAGCAAGTATGGCGGTTCCTACAAGAAGGAACACGGGAAGAGGTAACGGCGTTTTGCTGTAACTTCTCTGTAACTTCCTGTAGTAAACCCTTCTAGTCTGTTTTCGCAGGCGATGTTTGCCAGCTTCATACCGGAGATAACGGATATACTGGGCAGCAGGAGCAAGTATGGCGGGTCTTTCAAAAAAGAGCGAGGGAAGAGGTAATATTCACACACGTCCGACACCACTCTGTTTTGGGTCATAATATACTGTATCATCGTTGCTCCTCTCAGCATGGAACCTCCTCTTTGCACGTTTCCTTTTCGTTAAATATACAGGAATGCGTTTCTTTATTAGAGTCGCTCGCGCAAGACCGGCGTGGTCTGTTTTCTCTAAGGTACTTTTGGATGCATTAGATTTTCCATTTTTGATTAATAATTATTAATGTGCTCGCTCGTTCTATCCGTAGACGATTGCTCTACGTACTACGTCAGTTTCGTTCTTAGATTTATCCGTAGAGTTCTTGGCGTTTTTCGCTTAGATTTCTTGTTTTTTGGTACCTTTTGTGACGATTTTCGAGTAGTTTGTCTCCGACTACCTAAGCGTTTTTGCTTGAAAGAGAAATTTCAGTCAGTTTTTGGTTAGCAACTTGGCGCAAACGTTACTGCAGGTGTTACTTTTACAGGTAATGATGATTATGTTTTTGTTTGGTCGATAGCTAGTCCTTGTTTGCATAATCTGTTGTAATCGTAATAGTAATCGTAAGCTACAAACTTCTAAAATGTCACTCGAAAGCCAAGCAGCGCAGGGCACCAGCTTATTCACGAGCGCTACATCGAGTCAGAGATGTTGTCCAGAGGGTAATCGGAAGGTACGAGTCCGGTCGCCATAGGGGCAGAGTAGCTGCTATGGTGGGTGTCGTTCAGGTGGAGGATTGGAAAGAGCTGAAAAGCCCTATGAACATCTGGCTATTTAAGCGATTTGAACAGGCACGTCTTAACATAGCTAATCAATCAATCATCAATCAATCAATCAATCTATTTTTATTGCAACCATTGTACAAGTCCAAGGAAGTTATACGTTAAACAAGACATACAGGTAGCAAGAGCAGCCCCAAAAGGGATGAATCCCGCTAAAATAGGGACCCCCATTTTCTGGATACAAGTTAACATGGTCCCAGCATGAATTGCAATGTAATGTATTATGAGATTTGCAAAGGTTAACGTCTTAGCATAGCTAAAAAAATAACGAGTAGAGTTTAAAGAGACAACTCTAATGTCAACGGAAAGAGTACTCCAAAGGATGATATACCAGTGCACGAATGCATTCATTCATTCATTCCGAGAATTTATATAGCGCCTCTTCAAGAGTCCTACTCAGAGGCGCTCCCAGCCCAGCCACGGATGTGCCCGGTGTACTGGTGTTGGCGTACGGCAGCGAGGAACCAAAGATCTCCGCTGACGTTTGAGCGAATGTCGTACACCCACCGTTTGCTGTATGCATTTTTCATAGGTTTTACAAGTTGTTGGTATTACAATCATGTAGGCCTACAAATATGCTGTAAATAGGCCTACGTGTCCCGGTTTTCTCTTGGCATTAAGCCTACGCATTGCAGGTTTTTCTTCTACGTCTGATGCCAATTATTGTGTCCGCATGACTGGAGATGGTTGACGAGGCTAATAATAGCAAGCACATTATTCCACATACAGTTTCATAAGCACGGCTTTTGCGTAATTGGGCCAATAGAACATTGCTGTATGAAGCAAAATTTCTAACAGGGTCCGTATAAAAAATGTTTTGTATGAAGCACATTTTCTAATGGAGCCAATAGAACATATGCTGTAACTGTACTTGGCAAAATTTCTAATTGGGCTAATAGAACATATTCTGTATGAAGTACAATTTGTATATGTTTAGTTAGAGTTGGTTACTATGGGAATTTTCTATGTTTTTTAATACAATGCCTAATGGCTGTTGGCTTTCTTCCTGCATCGCATGCATTTTTTTTATCATTGTCCAATAAAGTTTCTATTTGGGTGAATTGGGCATCTAAGAAAACAGGGGCAAGGGTGCCATATTATCCCCATATAAATGCCAAAATTAACGCGTGGATAAGAATTGTGTCGTTAAGTTTAGTCAAGCGAAAGATCGTTGAATATTTTCAGGTTTAAAGATGGATGGGTGATGAAAAGGTATACATGACACCACACACTTTCACACTCTACCACTCATGCCTCGCGATATATGGTCTCACCAGTTGCGTTACCGGTATGTGATGATTGTGATCACACCACCTGCGTTACCGATATATCACACCACGCGTTACCGGTATATGGTCACACCACGCGTTACTGATATTTGGTCACACCACTTGCGTTACCGATATGTGGTCACACTACTTGCGTTACCGATATATCGTCACACCACTTGCTTTACCGATATATGGTCACACCACGCGTTACCGATATATGGCCACACCACTTGCGTTACCGATATATGGTAACACCACTTGCGTTACCGATATATGGTCACACCACTTGCGTTACCGATATTTGGTCACACCACGCGTTACCGATATATGGCCACACCACTTGCGTTACCGATATATGGCCACACCACTTGCGTTACCGATATATGGTAACACCACTTGCGTTACCGATATATGATCACCCCACGCGTTACCGATATATAGTCACACCACTTGCGTTATCGATGTTTACACGAAATTATGGTTATTGTGGTGACTTATCGCCATTCTGTTAAAAATTATCCACACAGCTTAATGTCTTGTAATCTAATTCAATAACTTCTGTAGCGCCATTATTGAATTGACAATAATAATAATACGAGTTATAATAATGGCTACTTCGGATAAATAATAATAATGATAATAATAATTATACTGATAATTGTGAATACAGTTTCATAGACTGTTTTGTTGAGTATCTTAACGGTTGCGTGTGTTTTTCTTATATTATTTTTGGCACAGATTGTTCAGTCATTTGCTAGTCTGTAATCACAGTTTACACCTTTTACGATGTACATCAGTAAATCTTTTACAGATTACACCTACCTATGTAACAGTTTACATCGGTTTACACGTTTATAGATTACACGAGTTTACATCTGTTATATATTAAATCGATTTACACCTTTTACAGATTACACCGGTTTACACCTTTTACAGTTTACATCGGTTTACACTTTTTACATTTGTTTTCAATTCTGCACTTACTACAGCATTTGCATTTGGCACTCCTGTCAATTTTTGCCTGTTTTTACACTCTTTCGTAATTTTTACTTGTAGAAATCTTGCATAGATTGTATTTTGTTCGTCTTCAACTCTGCATGCATGAGTGAGGTGCACAACTGGTAACAACTGTTAGAAGAAAGGGTTATATGTCGGACGATAATACAATACAATACAATACAATACCTTCATCTGCCTCATGCTCCTCTATCCCTCACCCAACCTCGTCTCTATCAGGCGTCTCTATCTATCACTCATCGGGCTTTCCACTTAAAACTGAAGTCTCACCTCTTCAAGAATTCATACCCCGACTCATCTGATCCTCCACCTTCCAATTCTCGACCTAAACGACACCCGCCTTAACAGCTACTCTGCCCCCCTGACGACCGGACTCGGACCTCCTTCTGACTACCTTTTGGACAACCCCTCGGACTCGACGCAGCGCTCGCAAATAAGCTGGTCCCCTGCGCTTCGCTATCGAGCGGCGCTTTAGAAGTTTAAGGTTTACTAGATTATTAGATATCGCCCAAGTGCACTCACGACAATACGACAGAATATCGAGCAATTGTGAGTGAAGGACTTGCTCAAGGTCTTTACACAGTGACAGCCTGAGTGGAGGAGGCTCGAACCCGTGCTCTCCGCGCTACAGGCCGAGCTCTCTAACCAATCGGCCACCGTTCCCCACCTGGTGTAACTGGGGTAATGGTCAGGACCCCTGTCAACATCAATTCCAAGAGGAATTATTGTCTGATTGAAAGTATCTTTTACATTTCCTGTGTCCTATACTGTAGTGATCCAATGGTACAACCTAATACTTTCTTTACGGGTGAAATAGTTTGAAGATGACTTGTCAATTATTATATAAAACTGGGTTGTAGGAGGAGTTCCATTGCTTACTATGTCAATCAATCAATCAATCAATATGACCTTGGGATTAATTCATTGTCAGGGTCCTTGAGCCTGGGAAAGGAATTGGGCGTCTACCTATGTACTCTATGCTCTGCTTTGCTTTCGTTGGTCCTGCGGCCTGGAAGGCTGGAATAACCTTCCTCGTAAAACTAGAGCTGAGCTAGCCGCCTATCTCTTTCTCTTGGGGTCTATTCTGTTTGAACGTGGGTCCTCGATCCTTGCTGGGTCTGTAGCATTACTGGTGAGATTTTCCTTGAAGCTGCACTTGAAAAGTTCTCATTTACGTCTTGTTAGCCGCAAACTGGACACCATCTTGGGCTGCATTGTTGAGAGAGAGAGAGAGAGAGAGAGAGAGAGAGAGAGAGAGACAGAGAGAGAGAGAGAGAGAGAGAGAGAGAGAGAGAGAGAGAGAGAGAGAGAGAGAGAGAGAGAGAGAGAGAGAGAGAGAGAGAGAGAGAGAGGAGAGATACTGGCTCTAGACTGTTCCCACAGGTCCCTCTCTATGGAATAGACTTCCCCCTCTCTCTGCGCTCTACAATCCTCTCTGGTTGCATCTCTACCTCTTTCTCTCACTTAACACCTTCTTGTTCTCTCGGGGTACCTCGCACTGGGAGCGCCTCTGACAGGCTTATGCTGTGAGAAGTGCTTTAGAAATGATCAAATACAATACAATACAATACAATACAATATGAGAATATGGGTCCTATAGATGGGTTCCAGGTGGTTCCCTCGAAGGCAATCGTTGAACTCTGTTTTCAGACACATCGTCCTCTGTGGCCACATCACCTACGAATCCGTCTCCAACTTTATGTCCGACTTCCTTCACAAGGATCGCGAAGATGTTGACGTGGAGCTCGTCATCATGAACAGGTCAGTTCACATCTTGAATGCGAATATAATCGTGCATGGGCATATTTATGGGGGGTTACGGGTTCACCCCCCAATAAATTGCCGAAAATTTTTATAATCTTTTATATGCGAAATACAAAAACACGTAACTTTTTGCGACCATGTCCATTAGAAACCCCCGAAATTGTTTCCTGGCTACTGTAAACGTGTTTGATGTAATCTGCCTTAAGTACCTTACCTTGTTACCTTGTGCTGTCAGTTCCTGGAACTCTAGCGACCTTCATGATCAATCCATTTCCTTCTGTACCGTCGCATCTCTCAGTTCTGCCAAATTCATTCCAGTTGTTTCATTATCTCGTCCATCCACTTTTCCTATACCTAAGTACCTAACCTTGCCATAACTTTTGCCATTATTTTATGTACCGTATACCATGCCTTACCCAACTTGTCTTATCTCGATGCATTCTATACCTTACCTAACCTTACCATAACCTTACCTTGCCTGATATCAGTTGGTCTTACTTACCTAACTTTACCATTACTCTCAATCAATCAAGAGAAAGTTGATATAGCACCCCTTCAAGATATCTACTCAGAGGCGCTTCCGGCCCAACCGGGCTGAAAAAAATAGCGTACCTTATCTAATATCAGCTGATCTTACTTACCCATAACTTCTATCCCCTCAATTCCCGGCTCATGACCGTATCATTCCTCCGACAGATAATTTGATGCGTAAAACTTTCATCACTAGGGTAAGCTTTGGTCGAGATATGCAGACTGTCTTAGATAAATTCGGGACTATATTGATTGTAGACCAAAATGCTGTTAGCAGTTGATTTATTAAAAGTTATTCTTCCTTACTTACTTGCTTAATACTTGCTGACCTTACCATTATTCTACCTTACCTTACCTAATACCAGCTGATCTGACCTTATATACCTTGCCTTATGTATCTTTGCTGTAGTTTTATGTATAGGATCCGGTTGTCTGAATGTAGTGTTTTCTTTGCCTGCTCAGGAAAGAGCCTGACCTCGAGCTGGAGGGATTGTTCAAGCGCCACTTCACGCAGGTGGAGTTTTTCCAGGGCACGGTCATGGACGCAAACGACCTTCACCGAGTCAACGTGAGTTCTCCATATTACCCTTTTCCAGTTTGAGTGATGGTGATCTAAAATGGTGTCCTATTGGTGGATGGCATGGTAGCCGTCGGTCCACCTTGGCAGCCTACTTCAACTCTTCACCATTCAGCCTTCCCGCTCTACTCGATCATCCTCCGTTCTCACTCTTTCCCGTCCTCATTCACTACTCACCAAATTCTCCAACCGATCCATGCCCCACTTTGCACCTCGACTCTGGAACGATCTTCCCTCTAAATTCCTCATATTCTTACTTCTCCACCAATACCATCGCTCACCCACCGTCATCTGCCCTAGGCTCCTCTACTGATCGTCCCACAGTTTTTCCACTCCAAACTGAAGTCTCATCTCTTCAAGAACTCCTACCATATTCCATCCCAACCTCCGCCTTCCAAGCGTTCTCGTCCTCAACGAAACCCGCCTTAGCACCTGCTCTGGCTCCTCTCTTTGATCTCTATGACAACCGGACTCGGAACTCCACTGGATATCTCCGGGCAACCTTTCTGATACGACGCAGCGCTCGTGAATAAGCTGGTGCCCTGCGCTTAGTCTTCGAGAAGCGCTTTAGAGATTTGGAGTGTCGATGACGACTACCTTTTACCATTGTGCCTCTGAGGAGTTGCTACAGATGACTGTTTTGTCACCTGATGCTTTAAGAATGTTGCCAGCCAACACGATTATGTCACCAGGACATGAATATGTTATAATAAATGCATACTAATTATTATTAAGGTAAGAATAATAATAGTCATAACGTAAAAAAAACAATAATGATAGTAATAATAGAATGTGGTGGTGGTGGTGGTGGTGGTGGTGGTGGTGGTGGTGGTGGTGGTGGTGGTGGTGGTGGTGGTGGTGGTGGTGGTGGTGGTGGTGGTGGTGGTGCAGTGGTGGTGGTGGCAGCAGTAGTGGTAGCAGTAGTAGTAGTAATGATGATGTTACCAGGTAACAGCAGTAGCATTCAAATATAGCCAGCCACACGTACATAGTAGTAGTAATGATGATGTTAGCCAGCCACAGTATCTGCTTCTGACAGACATGAGCTTTACGCAGTATGAGAATTGTAGAAAAATAACCGGGGAGGGGGGGTCAGACATTGATCCAATATGCTTCTGACAGACATGAGCTTTACGCAGTATGAGAATTGTAGAAAAATAACCGGGGTGTGTGTGTGTGTGGTGTGTGTCAGACTTTGATCCATGTGGAGTTTGGGTGTACAATAAAGACTTTACTATGGTGTCCCAAGGTTGAGTCCCCCAACCCTCCGGCAATTCTCACCCTGGCTTTACGAGCAGGCTAGCCACACAAACGGATATTGAATGACGACGCCCCCTCGTGTGTGTGTGTCTTGTAAATCCTCCTCGGTCATTCATTTAGCGCCACTTCATTCGAACCGATCCCGAAAACCGCTTCAGTCGCATAGAGAAGTGGCCGACCGGGGACAGCGTGAAAACCTCTTGGCAACTGTTACCATGGTCACGGGGTATATAATGGGGCATAATTTTCACGGATGGGGTGACACATCGGGGACAGAGACAGACAGACAGAGAAGAGTCCAGTACCCCCGGGGGAGGGTAGGGGAGGGAGCGTGCAGACCAAGTAGTACAGCAGATACTCGGTGCAAGGCTATGGCGTATTGACAGTCTAGCAGGCTAACTATACTAGACACCCACGCACGAAACGAAAATACATGTAGGTTCTGTATCCATGTTGCGGACCGTGTTATAAAACTATGAGAATTCGTGTTATACTGAAGCGTGTTGTGAGGAGTGTTTGCTATACTTTGGTATTGTCTCTAAGACGCCACTAGTCTTCAAGTCACAATGGCAAATTCGTAGGAGGAAAATGTCGGACGTTTACGAGATGAGTAGGTAGCCACGCGTGCAACCTCAAGTCCATTTTATGTGTTAGTAATAGCACTGATTTGGTCTGGACTCAGGAGGGAGTGCCTCTGAATCGCTGAGAGGCGCTCTATAAATGTTTGGTTACAATTACAGTGTGTAAGCAGTTGTAATGTCGAGAATCAATTCTGACATCGTCCCGATGTGTTACAGCCAGCACAGGGCAGCTCGCAATGTAGCGCATTGTAACGCATTGTATCGCAATGTAACGCAATGTAACGCAATGTAACGCAATGTAACGCAGTGTAACACAATGTAACACAATGTAACGCACTGTAATGCAATGTAACGCAAAGTAACGCAGTGTAACGCAATGTAACGCAATATAATTTGATGTCTTCGTGCACTTTTGTGGCACCAGTTGACAGAATATGAAGTGTCTGGCCCTGACTTGCATACAAACTAGGCCATACAAACAGGATTCGATTCAACCTGCAATTTAACACGGTCGGTTTATATAGCGCATAAAGCTCTAAGTAAGTAAGTAAGTCTTTATTTGCATCTCATGACAGGCGCACATCGTATCCGGCGATAACGTATTCGAAATAGGATCATCCATAACCGGAGCAGATTTTATGGCGTTGCATGCGCAGCTGATATGGCTCAGGGTCCGCTCTCAGTTTATGGGACAGGAAGCCAGTGCATCGATCTGGAGCGAAGATAGAGGAATGGTTTTCTGTTTATCATGCACGATGAGAATGCGAGGGAGGGGTTCTCTGGGCGAATAGACGGAGCGGGCTTTTACTGCTAATTGAGCGCTCGGATCAGACGATAGGGTAGACCGTAAATCTGACGATGGGATCAGAAACCGTTTCTTTTGGCATCGACTTTCGCATCGATGAAGCTAGAGTCGGTTTTGCAACTGGGACGTGGAAGGATATAGGCGTAATTTTCGAGAGTGGTGGTAGGTGGGGTAGCCTTATACCACGCACTTTTTGCACTGGAGGATATCCATCCCCACTTTTGATTCCCAGAAAAGCCAAAGCCTATTATTTTCTTCGAGGATGGCCTTCATAACCATTCGAGCACTCAAGTCTCAAAACAATTACTGAGTATCGTCATCATCATCTTCATTGCTAATACATGTAATAATAACAATGATAATTATAATTATCATTAATTATTTATGGATTATAAAAGGGCCCCATTATAAGTAGGGCTATTTAACAATCGAAAAGGCGAAACAATGCGAAAATTGGTACCCTCGACTTTCTAGACCAAAGTTACGCCCCTGTGGGAGGAGCCTATAGTTTGAACGAATGGCGTGGCGATCTATATGATTTTTAAGGTTTCCCCTCTAATCTCTATCCTAGGCTATATTGTTTCTAATTTCCCTGCACCTTTAGTGTAGGCCTACACTTGAGCTTTGTAAGGCTGCGATGTCAGAATACAGCTCTGTTGTAAATGCTGTAAACGGAGGAGCCTTAGTCATTTGATTGGCTTGTGTTCGTAACTGGGAGGAGCTAGATTAATAAATGGGAGGAGCCACATTCATAAATGGCAGAAACCTTCGATAATGGCAGGAACCTCCATTTAAAATGGGAGTATATCCTGTAAGGCTTTTTTCGTGCAGGAAGTCTATTGAAAGATCTGCTGTTCAAACGTTGAAGAGGGGTAATATTCATAAGTGGGAGGTATCAGTATTCATGAATAGGAGGAGTCAGTATTCATGACTGGAAGGATGATCCTGTAAGTATATATTCATAAACAACAAAGTCTATTAATAGATTTGCCGCATCTCCATTGATGACTCAGTATTCACGAGTGGGCGGAGTCATTATTCACGAGTGGGCAGAACCATTATTCACGAGTGGGCGGAGTCACTATTCACGAGTGGGCGGGGCCTTTATTCACAAGTGGGCGGAGTCATTATACACAAGTGGGCGGAGCCATTATTCACGAGTGGGCGGAGTCAGGTTATTCACGAATGGGCGGAGTCGTTATTTACGAATGGGCCGCACCATTATTAACGAATGGGCGGAGTCAGATTATTCACGAATGGGCGGAGCCATTATTTACGAGTGGGCGGAATCAGATGATTAACGAGTGGGCGGAGACTGTATCGATGATCGGTGTGAGGCGACAGCTCTACTCCAGCTGCAGTTCTAGAAGCGAAGTAGTGTACAATCGCAGAGAACCATCATCATCATCATCGTCCACCGTTCCTACGACCAACGACGACGACCACCATGGACCGTGATGCATTCGGATACCATTAATGTTATCGCCAATTGCCGTCGTCCTTTCCTTCCTTCCGCCATCTATCGATCGATCCGTTGATGCATTGCCTATTCCGTATCCTGCGCCGCCATCTATGCTCTCTGTTTATTAAGTCAAGATTGCACTGTGCCCGTCCGTCCGTCCGTCCGCTCCTTATTTACGCCGCAAATGCCCTTTGTGATGTGATCACGTGTGCGCAGCATGACCTACTCCGGTGTAAATCGATAGTTATATTATGGCTGTATGGTGCAGTGGCGTCTAACCCCCCCACCCCCATTCCCCGCTGGAATGGAAGAACAAACCCAACACTCTGGCCGATATAAGAGACTCAGAAGTCACTCATAACTGTAAATTAATACACGTTAGACCCCTCCCACTTCTAGTAACCGTGGGTGATCGTTCTCCCCCAACCACCCAACTCCCCCAATTCGTAGACGCCACTGCCATGGTGGGAGAATTCGCCGGATAATAGCCATCGGTACCGCGTTTTTTGTCTATCTGATAGCCATGAGTCATATTCCGGAATCTAAATGGGTAGAGGTTAGGTTGTGCCCAGGGTGCTATAAAGCACAGTTAAATGGCCATCCAGTGGCGTAAATCATGGGGGACAGAGGGGGACTGCCCCCCAAGTTTTGACTTAAGCCGTTCTGTCCCCCCCAAAAAAAAATCCGGCCCTCGTAGAGTCTGTTCCCCAAAGTTATGTATAGATTTTCGCCTCTGTGGCCATCGTGAGTTGTATTGTATTGTATTGTATCTGGGCATTTATAATTAACGCCTACAGCTTTTTCGGTTGTTGGACCTTAGTTGTTAGAATTCTCTCCATGTGTCATTTCATGCTCAGCTGAGATATGAGGACACAGTGGATCGAGTTGATGTATGCAAGCGCGGCGGCACCTCCTGCATATCTCCACGGGCACAAGAGCGCAACGATCGCCGATCACAGACTGTGCGAGATGGCCTAGTGGTTAGCGTGTTGGACTGTCAACGGAGAGAGGTCGGGGGTTCAAATCCTCGCCAGGGCAGAAAGTTTGTTTCGAGATGTCTGCTCCACCTGCGCCACCTAGAAAACTCAGCTATAATGAGTACACTGACCGTACGCTGTCGGTGGGAAGATGAGACGGCGAGGGAGAGAACTGGCCGCCTGCCGTCATATGCCGAGGCTAAGAAAATGAAGTCGCAAACACTTCGTACCCATGTCTGCCTCAGGGATAGCTTAAGGGACCGCTCTTCTGTCCTTCTTATGTAGCTGATCTAAACGATGAACAACAGGTCAAGTTTGGACACCTCCAAGTTTATTATTATAATTATGTATGATAGTAGTTAATTAATTATTGGTTAATTAATTGTATTGATTGGCTGATTTGTCTCTATATCTCCTCTCTTAGGTGAAGGAGGCTGATGCGTGTTTGGTCCTGGCCAATAAGTACTGTGAAGACCCAGATGCTGAGGATGCAGCCAACATCCTGCGGGTCATCTCCATCAAGAACTACCATGACGACATCAAGGTCATCATTCAACTGCTGCAGTACCACAACAAGGTCAGGTCATCTAGAATTAGGTCAAGCCATGTCATCGCTAGGTCAGGTTAGGTAACTAAGCAACATCGCCATACGCTCAGGTAGTAGTTGTAGTAGTAGTAGTAGTAGTAGTAGTAGTAGTAGTAGTAGTAGTAGTAGTAGTAGTAGTAGTAGTAGTAGTAGTAGTAGTAGTAGTAGTAGTAGTGGTAGTAGTAGTAGTAGTAGTGGTAGTAGTAGTGGTAGTGGTGGTGGTGGTGGTGAGTGGTAGTGGTGGTGGTGGTGGTGGTAGTAGTAGTAGTAGTGGTGGTGGTAGTGGTGGTGGTGGTGGTGGTGGTGGTGGTGGTGGTAGTGGTGGTGGTGGTGGTGGTGAGTGGTGGTGGTGGTGGTAGTAGTAGTGGCAGTAGTAGTAGTAGTGGTAGTGGTAGTAGTGGTAGTAGTAGTAGTAGTAGGTAGTAGTAGTAGTAGTAGTAGTAGTAGTAGTAGTAGTGGTAGTAGTAGTAGTAGTAGTGGTGGTGGTAGTAGTAGCAGCAGCAGCAGCAGCAGCAGCAGTAGCAGTAGCAGCAACAACAACAACAACAACAACAACAACAACAACAACAACAACAACAACAACAACAACAACAACAACAACAATAACAATTACAATAATAATAATAATAATAATAATAATAATAATAATAATAATAATAATAATAATAATAATAATAATAATAATAATAGTCGGCAGTGCCTCTGAGTAGTTTTCTGTGAGGGGCGCTGTATAAATGTTCGATATAAAATGAATGAATGAATGAATGAATGAATGAATGAATGAACAATATTAAATTATTGATAATAATAGTAATTGTGCAGATTCATTTGCATGTAGGTATACGTGGCAACGCAGATATCTGTTGCTCCCCGACAGCACAGTTTGGAATTGGCTAATAATAACTGACGAGGATGACATTAAGCAAAGTCTTCTGGGTGGAGTTTATTTGATCTGTTTCTTCTATCCTCAAGGGAACTCCGCCACTGTTTGCACTCTGGCAGTGCCAGTCCCAAGCCTGGATAAAGGAGGAGGGCGACGCTAATGATCTTTGTTATCACACAATGTCGTAAAACTGAAATTGGTACTACTAACCTCAAGGGAGATCACCGTCGGCAGTTCTTGTAAACGTTGCTTCTGAACGTAGGAGAAAGTTTAGACAATTCGGATGTTGTCCAGTCTACACCGTGAGGCATTAAAAAGGAAGCCCCTGGAAAAATCGTTATAACTCATTCAATAATTGATCAAAACAAATGCAATTTAAGGAAAAACATCTATCGTTAAAATCGTTAACCGTATTGTGAAGAAAGACTTACGTTTGATATGCATGAAAAAACGTAGGGCACATGAATTGACCTTGGCCAACAAACAAGTTCGACTTGACCGCAGTCGCCTTTTGTTGCGTCGCTACCCAGCTAGCCTAGTGCGTTTCATTTGGTTCACGGACGAAAAATTATTCACAGTTGCTTCTCCGAGCAATACTCAAAATGATCGTCTGTATGTAGCAGTTGGAACTCGAAAGAGAGATATTGCAGCCGACCGCCTTTTAGGCCTACGTACACGTCCGACGTTTAGCAAATCCCTGATGGTGTCAGTCGGTGTTTCTTCTCTGGGGCGCACGTCAATTCACTTAGTTGAACCGGGGGTTAAAATCAACGGCCAATACTACAGAGATGTTTTACTCATGGAAGACCTTCTACCTGAAATTCGAGAATTCTCTGAATTTTAGATTTTCCAGCAAGATGGTGCTCCAGCGCATAGAGCTTGAGAAACGGTTGCACTTCTGACGAATTAAACTCCTGACTTCATAATTCCTACACTATGGCCCCCTAACAGCCCAGATCTGAATCCCGTAGATGATAAAATATGGGGATGCATGCAGGAAATGGTGTACAAAACAAAGGTCGGTGATGTTGAAGATCTTCGTAAGCGAATCATGGAAGCTTGGAACGATCTTGACCAACGAATAATTGACTCGGCGGTGCGTGAATGGCGCAAGCGACTTCGCGCATGCGTAGAAGCTGAAGGCGGACAGTTTGAGTACAAACTGTAATTTTTTACATTGCCTGCTATTTAGCTATAAATTTCATGAATTTCATTGACATTGTTTGAATATTGTTAAAATAATAACGATTTTGTAGGGGCTTCCTTTTTTATGCCTCACGGTGTATAATTTTCATCTCTTATGTAGGATTCGTTGTGTAACTGTGAATTCTCATCCAGGATCTCTATTCTTGTTTATTGATATTACAGTTTTACTGAACCATTTACGCTGGTTATGTTTTACCATGTGTAATTTTCTACCTTACAATTAAATCTGAACTCTTCAAGCTATCCTAGCCTAATTCTACTCCTGCGCAACCACCCAACCACCAATTACCACCGTAGCACCATGCTGTCTCCACGGCTTGACCTCTCCGGATTCTGACCTGGTACCGGAATGGACAAAACAACCTGGCTATTGCGGACTTGATTTGATACAAAGCCGGCGAATAAGCTGGTCTCTCTGACGCGATTTTTGGCTGGCACTGAGAAATTTTGAAGATTTACATTACGCCAAGGCCGTATTTAGGGGGGTGTTTTGGGTGTTTAAACACCCCCCGAAATTAAATAACGTATAATATAAATATTCAGGCCTGGATTAACCACGGGTCCAGTGGGTCCACGGACCCAGGTCTACTAACACTTTCACAAATAAGGGGCCTACCGTTAGAACTTAGAATGCTACCTTAAAATTTGTATGCCCTACCGTTAGAATGCTACCTTAAAATTTTTATGCATTCCGTTAGCTCCGTCAGGCCGTTAGGGTTCCCGCGACAATTTAAACTGCTGAGGCCTGAGGATGCTTGTAGCCTCATCCGCACATCACCATCAGCGTCAGATCTACATTCATCAGCCGCTTGCTCAACCTTACCCTCGCCCAGCTGAAGTTTTCCTGCGTAGGGCAGTGCTGTTGCCAATAAATAACCCAATTTCATGAAGTTGTAGCCTACACACCAGCACACGAACTAATGCATTCGGATGCTATCATGCTGGTGTCTGCGCGTGTGCATTGTCAGCTGTCGCATTAGGTTTCAGCAGGCCATGCAGCTTAGCATGCCGGCGGGCCCCACACGGCGCGCAGAACCTCAGTGCAAGTATCATCATTTTAATCAAATATTCGTTTATTAGAAGAAGAATCAAGTTGACACAGCGGCAACTTAAACAAGCAATAGTGCATTATGCGTCATATTCTGAGGCGGCTAGCCCGCTATAGTCGAACCTCCCCGTGAGCTCCTCAAATTACTCAATAGTATATATTCTTATAGAGAAGTCGGGGAATAAAATTCCTATCATCCTTTGGAGGCAGTTTGTATCCGTGGGAGCGAGTTCGTAGATTGTATGTGGTGTATGTAGGGCAGGAAGGGGCATGTTGTCTCAATTTTCACTTTTTTATGCACACCGCGTTAATAAAGCTATTACCAACCCTAAGAATGTACTGGCAAGGCATACTATTCCTTGACAAGTAAAACGCAAAATAATCACAAATATTAAGAAGCACTATTTCATAAAATAGTTTTAACATGAGCCCCAACATGTGACAAATTGCCCCGACATCGGGGTATGTTGTCTCGCAGATGGGGTATGTTGTCACAAATAAAATCTGACATTGAAAAATAAACATAAATTTTGTTTGAAAATACAAACTCAATTATAAAAAGTCTAATCCGACTACAAATGACAAAGCCTGTCAACTGACAGCAAAAACCGTGGGAAGCAAACGCAGCTCTCCTGAGCGAGGGACCAACGATTGAAAGGCGCGGTTCTGCCTAGCTGATGTACGGACGAAAAGGACGAGAAGCACATCCCGCTCGTTAGAGCGGAGGGATCGACGGTAGGGCAGCACAACTTGCGAAAGTAGGTTGGGACAAAAACCCAACAGACACCGCCATACCAGAGAAACAATCCGGTATGCGTTTCGCTGCTGGAGAGGAGCCAGTGCAGCACGTCTAGTATGCAGCCGCCAGCCAGAGATTTGTCCTAATCTGGTGATTATTATTATCGCGTCCGATGAGGCGTGCAGGAGAGCGTAAGACCCAGTCTAGGCACCCCAGCCGCTGAGCTAGTAGGCCAACATAGAGTGAGCAGCAGTAAAGTCGGGCTGTGATGAAGGAGTGAATGAGGGTGACGCAGAGGCGAATAGCTGTAGGCCTACAGTAACTTTGGAGGGACAGATTTCTTCGGGAACCGGACAAGATAGACTGACACACTTATGAGTGTGAAATTGTAGAACAGTTAGATTTTCAGGATATTGTTGACTTTTTTTCTATTGTCAATGTACGTCATATCAGCAGTTTTAAATTTATAACTATCTGTTCTTTGATTTAAATTTCGTCAACACTTGTCGTTTTGCTAAATTTGGTTGAACATATATAAGGGGCCTACTATACAATTTTGGAACCAGACCTACAAAATGTTAATCCGGCCCTGTAAATATTGCATTTACTAACAAATACGGTGTAAGAACTAAGAGCACTCGAGTCATGTGAAGTTAGATGATGCAGCTCTACAGTGCTTTGAGAGCTCACAGCGCTCCTCCAAACCCCTTATAAACGGTTGACTTGGTTGCTTGTCGGCTTGTTCAAGAACGAGTAAACACCCCCGAAACAAAATCCTGGCTACGGCCTTGCATTACGCTACATTAAAATTAAAGAAATTGGGTTATCCACCTGAAACCAGAATCCCAAGCTAAGACAACATGGTGTTACCCCTTTGGTTCTGCGCGTTGTCTTAGTTAGGTATTCTGGAAGACTTTCTATAAACACTAGTGAACGTACTTTTCGCCAATGGGGTTGGGCTGGGAGCGCCTCTGAATAGTTATCTCGGAGAGGCGATATGTAAATGCTCTGAATGAAGGAATGAGTGAATGAATGAATGAATGAATGAATGAGTTAGTGAATGAGTGAATTAATGAATTAGCTAATTAATTATTTGAATGAACTGAATGAATGTATTGAATGAATTGAATGAATGAATAAATAAATAAATAAATAAATAAATAAATAAATAAATAAATAAATAAATAAATTGAATGAATGAATTGATAAAATTGTATGAATTGAATGAATGAGTGATTTGAATGATTTGAATGAATGAATGAATGAATGAATGAATGAATGAATGAATAAATGAATGAATGAATGAATGAGTGAATGTAATAGTGAATGAATGAATGAATGAATGCATGAATGTAATATTGCGGTCCTGTTTCTCTTGACAGTCCTACCTGTTGAACATTCCGAGCTGGGACTGGAAGCGTGGCGATGACGCCGTGTGTCTTGCGGAACTTAAGCTCGGCTTCATCGCCCAGAGTTGCCTCGCTCCGGGATTCTCCACGCTCCTTGCAAATCTTTTTACAATGCGTTCATACAAACCGGTAAGTGGAGCGAAAAAATGGGTCGTTGCTAAAGTTAAGCAGGGAGTTAATTAGGGAAGATGTTTTCATGTGCGAATTTGGGAAATAAATTGGTTTGAAATGCGGATTGTTTTGGATTTTCTTATACTTTTTTTATCGTTTTTTGTTCTACTCTTTGAACTACTTTTGGTATTATTTGCATCTTTTGTAGTTTCATAGTTGTGGCTGATACTTTTTAAAGATTTTTTAATAGTTTTTTCATTTTGTGCTGCTTCAGACTACGTCATTTCTGAGAATTTCGGACTGTTTCTTGCACTTGTGGATCTTTTTGATACTTTCAAATTCTTTTTATAGTTTTGGAATTTTGTCATGCTGTTTTTAGGCCTATTGATGTTTGTTTTATACGTCTGAATTGGCTAAATCTCGTCAAGAGGCAACAGCGTATTAATGCATTGGATCGCAACTGATAGGCGCTAGATGTGGATGGCTTGTTTCTCTTGCATCTAGACACACTGCTAGAGAGTGCAAAGGCATGCCAACTTCTGATTGATTTGAATGTTTCTGTGATTGCTGTTGATTGTTCCCAGTCTCCGGATATGCCACAGTGGCAGAATGACTACATGAGGGGAACGGGAATGGAGATGTACACGGAACATCTGTCGCCTGCACTTCACGGACTCACGTTTCCAGAAGCAGCAGAGTTAGTAGATCATCATTATATCATCAGCCAAAATATCCAACCAATATAATATGTAAAATTATTCGAGTGCATGATCATCATCATCAGTCCTGGCACCAGCCATTTGGCAGCGATGGGTACAAACAAATGATCACCATTTTCCTCGGTCCTTTGTCAAGTCTTGCTTGAAGTGTTGACATATCAATCTATGATTACAACAGAATTCGTGCTATAATTAAACGCATTATAAGGAATCTTCACTGTACTGTAGGTCTCTTCTAATTGCTGATTTTCGGTCTGACTTTCCAGGGTCTGTTTTCTGAAGCTGAAGCTGCTGTTGATCGCAGTTGAGTCGAGAGCAGAGGATGGTTCGGACAGCAACATCTGTATCAATCCGAGTCCAATCGTCAAAATCGATGCCAACACACAGGGATTCTTTTTCTCTGAATGCATGATCATCATCATCATCATCAGTCCTGGCATCAGCCATTTGGCAGCTATGGGTACAAACAAATGATTACCATTTTTTTTCTCAGTCAATTGTCAAGTCTCGCTTGAATCTGTGATTACAGCGACAGTTACAGCCACATTCGTGTTATAATAGAACGCGTTCTAATGAATCTCCAGTGTACCGTACGTCTGTTCTAATTGTTGATTTTCGGTCTGATTGTCCAGGGTCTGTTTTCTGAAGCTGAAGCTGCTGTTGATCGCAGTTGAGTCGAGAGCAGAGGATGGATCAGACAGCAACATCTGTATCAATCCCAGTCCAATCGTCAAAATCGATGCCAACACACAGGGATTCTTTTTCGCTGAATCGGCCGACGATGTCAAAAGGTCAGAGATCTCTGTCTGTCTCTCTGTCTGTCTGTGTCTGTCTGTGTCTTTGTGTCTCTGTGTCTGTGTCTGTGTCTGTCTGTCTGTCTGTCTGTCTGTCTGTCTGTCTGTCTCTCTCTCTCTCTCTCTCTCTCTCTCTGTCTGTCTGTCTGTCTGTCTCTCTCTCTCGACCTCTCTTCCATTGAACTGCCCATTCAATAGAATCAATCAATCGGAATTTATATAGCGCCCCTAGAGATCTCTACTCAGAGTTGCTCCCGACCCAGACCAAGCAGAAGAGAACAGTCTTGGGCAACTGATAGAACGAAGAGGAGAGGAACCTGGCAGAAGAGTGGAATCTCCAGTAGCAACCATTTGACTGCTAATGGCTCTATAGAATAGATTAGATTAAATTTGCAATGATATATGTTATATATGCAAAGATGATTCCATCTCAACTTTCTTGTCCTAAATTATCTATGTAGAAATATTCTATGTCTGATTTTGTGATGATATGCAGCAGAAGTCCTAAAAAACAAAGCCACAAGGTAAGGTTTCTGCTGCACCTTACATTGGTGCTATATAAATTCCTTTACAGTTGTGCTATATGAATTCCTATGCAGTGGGGCTATATATAAATTACGGTGGTGCTATATAAATTCCCGTGATTTCTGTGGTTGCCTTCAGGGCTCTCTACTACTGCAAAACTTGTCATGGCGATGCCAGTGACTTCAAAATCATCAAGAAATGTCGCTGCAAATCCGTCGGTAAGTTGGTTTGATTTTTATATCAATTTAAGAAGATACAAAAATCATACTGACTTTACAAAGTGCTGCACTTATGGCTGATGGTGGTGGTCGTTAATATTTAGTTGATATCTATTTTTCAATATTTATATTTTTTCGTAATTATTTGCCTTTTTCTGTTTGGTAAATTGTTCAGTTACGACAAAGAAACTGGGATTCAATGCGCGCGGTCCAGAAAAATCTCCAGCAGTTGATCACGGTTAGATGATAGCTATATCAATTAATGAGGGTCCATATACACATACATGCATACATACATAATTTCATTCATTCATACATATATGCATACATACATACATACATACATATATGCATACATACATACATACTTACATACATACATATAGCCTACACATATATAATTATATATACATACATGCATTCATACAAACACGCATGCGCGATATGTATGATAAAAGCGTTAGGAATAGATCTCGATATATATACTGAGGGTTAAACATCAACACCCTACAAAACTTCGTAAAACCTTTCTTTTTATCCATCTAGTTTAACTTACGGAAATCTTGCTTGCTTGCTTGGTTGCTTGCTTGCTTGAGCCACAGGCTAAAAAGTCAAATCTTGCGACGACTAATTCGATCACTTACAATCATTCAATCGTCCTGAAACTTGGCAGATAGACTCGCCCTCGCAGACACTTCATTCTATAAAAATTTCAGCTCCCAAAAGAAGGCTAGCTTATAGAATCGGGGACTCAACTTTTCGAATCGGGGAATCCCCTTTTCCGATACGCAGCGTTGTTATTGGCCGCAACAAAACGGGCGCGCTGCCTCATTAAACGGACGCTATGTCGTAAAATGAACGCGGACTATATAATTATTTCTTGAGGTAACTGCTTTAAGACGCATTATAGGATACCAGATGGATATAGTAAAAAACTTTGTTTTTACGGGCTGTATTTTATTTATTAAAATGATTTTAGAGATGAACCGATTGAGCTAAGAAATTGGATAACATGCAATTGAACTGCGGCAACGAGTCTAATGCTTACATAGCATTATTGAAAACGTTTTAAAGGTGTCTAAATAGACCGGCGAAAACCAAACGGTTATTTTGCATACCCACATGCATTCATAGCCTACACTCCCTACAGGCTACATAGGCTACGTGCATGCACGATATGCATGGTAAAAGCGCTAGGAATTGATCTGGACATTATATATACTGTGAAGGGAAGACATACACGCCCTACAAAACTTCGTAAAACGTTGCAGATTAATTAAAATGGATTTAACTGTTAATAAAAATTGGAAAGCATCTGATTGAACTACGGCTGCGTGTCTAATGCTTATATAGTATTATTGAAAACGTTTTAAAGGTGTCTAAGTAGACGGCTAAACCAAACGGTTATTTTGCTTACAAACGAACATTCATGCATGCATAAATAAATACATTTTAATTAAAAGATTAAATGTTAATAAAATTTGGTTAAAACAACCAATTCAACTAGGCTACGGCGTTATTTGTGATGCTTAGAGCAAGAATTCAACTCAGTCGTAGGTATTTTAGTCTTTCTTTAAGCCTCTGTACTTCTTTCTGTTTCGTCGTATTTGCTCAATTTCATGATGACAACGTCATAGATGTTTCGTTCGCAAATGACGTCACAGTTACGTCATATTTAATGGGCCATCCAGAGCATAGAGATGTATAATATATAAATATATCACTAGAGCGAACATCTATCATCTATGTTTGAGGCTGCCGATTCAAAACGGCCTTCGTTAAGCTAGGCAAAATGAGCGTTGATTGACGTCATAATCGAGAAATCGACGTCATCATCGACGTGTATTGCGTGGACACGTCACCAATTATGTTAATGAGCGCTGGCTGACGTGATGCAAGCTTCATTTCACAGTACAACTTGGCTGTGATAGGCTGAGTAAACATCGATTAGAATGCCTAGCTTCTGTCAAGGTCGCTTAGCGATTGTGACTTCATGCGACCTGCAGGAAACAGACGTCATTCATGATCTCTAGCGCTAGGAATAGATCTGGATATAATTTTTATTTTATTTGCTCTGAGGGAAAAGATCGACCCCCTACAAAACTTCGTAAAATGAAATAAACTGGTAATTAGATCTGACAATGGACCAATTCAAAGTTCTACGGCAACGGGTGTAATATAAAATTATTGAAAACGTTTTAAAGGTGTCTAAGTAGACCTGGGACTATTATTAACGAAATGGTTATTTTGCATACATGTAGGCCTATGCCTATATCAATTATACGTACATGCATGCATACATATTACATATATTTAATTCCAAAGAATTAAACTGTTAATCAAATTTGGTTAAAGCAACCAATTAAACTACGGTGTTATTTGTGATGCTTAGAGCAAGCTCATACTATTCCATCTGAACTGCATTTAATCTCTACCTGGGCTTTTGCCAATAACCTTACCTTAAATAACTCTAAATCTTAAGAAATTATCATTTTTCGCCCTCGACACCAATTTGACCTTCCTCCTCCATTACATAGTATTACCCGAGTTAAAACTTTTAAAATACTGGGTGTCATCCTTCAAGTTAATCTCAAACTCACAGCCCATATAGACCACCTCACAGCCATTTGCTCCTCCTCTTTTTATGCCATTAGAAAACTCAAAACCCATGGCCTTTCTTCCTCATCCATCCATAATGTAACCAAAGCCACTACCATTCCTAAACTTCTATATGCCTCCCCATCCTGGTGGGGTCTTACCCTGGCTTCCAACAAATAACGCCTGGAAAACTCCTAAAAAGAGCCAAACGCCTAGGTTACCTAGAACAATCTTTATTTCCAGAAGCACAATGCATATAACAATTAACAACAATTATAACTTGACTAATACATATCAGTGCATTGGCTAGGGAACAGGGGAGACCCAAAAGGGGCACAAGCCCTGCTTAATTAGGGTCACCCTTTTTAACAATAATCAATTATGGCTGGTTAGTCAGTTGAAAGAAAGAAAGGTTCAACTCAATAATGTTCTTAACTAAATACTAACATTGCAATTTACTAAAAAGATCATATGTAAACAATTCGATGAAATAGTGTTAAATGAAGTATGGCTAATCCTTCAAGTAACTACTCCACAGCTTTTTAAATTGGGTATATGTGGGTGTATTCCGAATATTCATTGGTACTGCATTCCAAATTTTTGGGCCATTACAACAAATAGAAAATCGACGATTATTAGTGCGTGCATATTATGACATATAAACCACCTTTCCAACATCTCTGAACTTGCCAGTACAGCCGATGCGAAACTCCTTTTCTCCATATTACACAACCCCAAGCATGTACTTCACCAACTCCTACCTCCACTCCGACCCCTCTCCTCTCACCAATTAAGACCTAGAGCACACAACCTTACTCTCCCACCCAATGACAACTCCCAATTTATTCCCAGATCCTTATGTAAAAATATTAACTAGTTTATTCTAAAATTATCTAATTGACTTTAATTATCCATTATCACTCATGTAAGCATTTCTGCGTTTTTGTCAGATTGTTTTAAATTATGATTTGTTAATTGTTTATTTCGTTTTAGTGTACGTTCCGTTTCTGCGGTTGGAAGGAAAGAAGGTTTCGCCACAGACGCGTCACAGGGGTGGAGAGCGATTGGGCAACTCACCGTCCAAGTAGATATTATAATATGCTATTTTACGCTTATCTTACTCTGTACCTATTATATGGAACCATGTTTCAGTGCCTTATGAGGTTCTTACCGGTCTTCCAGCCTTCCAGGCATGGGCGTATTTAGGGGGGGTTTACGGGTTCAAACCCCCAAATAAGTTTTCGCAAATTTTTTTGTTTTTACACGCGAAACACCCAAAAACCTGAACTTTTGCGACCATTTCCAATTAAACCCCCGAAATCTTAACACCCCCGAAATTTTTTCTGGTTACGCCCATGCTTCCAGGTAGGCCTATTGACCTGATTATGAAATGGTTTTGGTGCTCCAACGGTCAACGCCGGTTTTATAGAAGTTACTAATAAATTAAATGTAATAATAGCCTATGCTATGCACATGTTCGGATGCATTCGCAGAATTAGATGTTGATCAGTTTCATCTGTGCACAAGTTAAGAATCGAATTCTGGTGCTTTTAGTTCGGTGTAGAGCTGCTTAACGTGTACGAATCGACTCTGGTTACTTTTGTTATGCGTGTGCTCCGGTCAAAACATCCTTTAATGCCAGGACCTTGCATGGAAACAACACTGGCTCGTGCTTTAAAACTGTGCATGTTTCCTTTCTTGTGGAAAATTGTTTCCGCTAAAAATTAAGACCGAGTGCCGTTGACTGAATGACTTCTATTAAGGGTGTCTTGTTCTGGAAAAAACTTGGGAACCACTGCAGTCTAAGGTCTTTGCTTTGTTTCGGTGCTTTGTAGTTCCAGTCTGAAGGCATTGATGGCGGACCAGGTTCCCGATCTGCACAAAGATCACATGACCAAAAAGTAGGTCACTGACATCTGGAAGGCGCCATATAAATGTTTTATTAGTTTAAATTACCCATTGAGCTGGTATTACATTACATTGAGATGGTGTATCTTGAAGTCTGATATTATACAGTCGTGCACTTATACGGTTATTTGCTGCCTTTTTGAGGTTCTTGGCATTCAAAACTGAAAACACTGCGCTTTCATGAATCCTGTCATGATTCCTCCTCTTACGTCCCTCACTGTTTCAATTCCAAACACCACATATAATAATAATAATATTCTTTTTTGAAACAATCCGGTTGACAAACTGTTACAGTGTACAGTTATGCAATTGAAACAATTCACAAGAACACAAATGACGGAAGACAAACCTTAACTACTAACAGAACAGACAGCCTGCAATACACATCATCCACCTTGGCTGTCCGACGGTCTGTTCTGCCTGCCTGACCCCTTTGGATCTTGACCTGAAACCAATTTTTAACCCGCCCTCTGTCTGTCGATTTCGTTTTGACAAAGCGCCTGTGAATAAGTCGGTTCTCACTTCGCTTTTTCGGGCGCTGCAATCTTGTTATTTAATTTTCTTATCTAATCGTATCTCATCAACTTTATCTTATCGCTTTTTGGCGCTGTGCTTATATCATATATTATTGTAGGACCTTTACAGTTGTATTGTTTATTGTTACTATTGTAACAATATAATTTGGGGCGCCGTGGTGTAGAGGTCTGTTCGGTGCCTTGCAGCCGGAGGGTTGCGCGTTCGAATCCACCTCAAGCCGCCGCGTAGGGACCTGGGCAAGTCCTTCACTCGCAATTGCTCATGCGCTTCGGCGTGAAACTGATTGATTCAGTGTCCGCGCTGTAGTCGGGAGCGCCTCTGAGTAGAAATCTTGAAGAGGCGCTATATAAATATATGAAATGAAATAATTTGAAACTGCTGTTGATCTGCCAGGACTTCCAGTCCTTCCCACGGTGGATCGACACAAGCGGTGAACTACAAACCTCTGAACCAGTGGAAAACTGATATCCATTCCGATCCAGCCAGCGATCCGAGAAAGTTCGACTCCACTGGAATGTTCCACTGGTGCCCGGCTCAGGCCATGTCCGCCTGCATCATAGTATGTTCTGCCTCTAGTTATTGCCACTTATGATACTACTATTGTCCTCCTGCATCATAGTATTTTCTTTCTGTAGTTGTTACTATTGATGCTACTATTGCATCATAGTATGTTCTGCCTGTAGTTATTGCTACTAATGATGTTACTATTGTCCTCCTGCATCATAGTATGTTCTTTCGGTAGTTGTTGCTATTGATATTACTATTGTCCTCCTGCATCATGGTTTTGGTGTGCCATCGGTTGATGCCTTGTGCATTAGACACCGGCGCAACAGAAGTTGCTCATTACAATTACAATTAGACAGTCTATTAATCCCAGACAATGATGTTTTCTTTTGTTGTTACAACATAAAGACGCTTGCTTATCTTTGTGTAATCTACAAACCAGGAAATCTTTAAGGCTGGTGAATAAGCCAGTCTTCCTGACGTAGCTTTTGTGTAACGCCAAGAAATTTCGAATATCTACATACCACACTTTACATTCCAGTCCCGTAACGTAGCAGTTGTCATGGTTACAGACGCGGGAGCAGGCGGCCATGACGGTGCTAAGCAACCACGTCGTCTGTTGCCTTTTCGCGGACGCCCATTCGGCTGTCATTGGGCTGCGCAACCTCATCATGCCACTGAGAGCGAGCAACTTCGAGCAGGAGGAGCTGAGGCACGTCGTGCTCGTTGGAGACAAGGACTACATCCGGAAGGAGTGGAAAAGCATCTGTAACTTCCCTAAGATCAGCATCCTCGGGGTAAGCAAACTCAAACGTGTATCATTCATTTATTTCATTTTATTTATTATTGATTAACGACAGTTTATTGTTATTTATATATTTTTCATTATCTATTATTAATTATTAATAGTTTATTATTATTCATATATTTTTTATTATCTATTTTTAATCATATAGCTCCGTTCAAAGACAAAACAAGTCAGAGACGCTCTCTGCACGATATTATGTTAAATGTCATTAAGGCTGAGACCAGAGGTGGCGAACCCATGCTACTCGTGCCCAAAGTGGCACACATACACATTTTTGGGCACGCAGAATTCAGAGCATTTCCTAAAATTTAAGACTTCGAAATACGCGATCACTCTACGAATCCACAGTTTCTTTTATGAAGGATTTTATTTTAATGCCTTTCTAAAAACATTATTATTATATTCTTTTATTGGTTCCGAAACAGATAGGCACACCGCTGTCTGGTACATTGAATAGATAGAAATTTTGAACGATTACATCATTATACCAGACAGTGTCTTCGGTTGAACACAATGGGATCTTCAAAATACAGCACAGTGGTGTAGCCTAGGGGTATGTTCGGTGCCTTGCAGCCGGAGGGTTGCGGGTTCGAATCCACCTCAAGCCGCCGCGTAGGGACCCTGGGCAAGAAGTCCTTCACTCGCAATTGCTCATGCGCTTCGGCGTGAAACTCCGATTCATTGTCCGCGCTGTAGTCGGGAGCGCCTCTGAGTAGAAATCTTGAAGGGGCGCTACAACAAGTGCTCATACATACATACATACATACATACATACATACATACATACATACATACATACATACATACATACATACATAAATCTTTTAAATTAAGAGCGTGTGTTGTGTCGTGTGTCTGTCGCTATAGGGGTCACCGTTGAACCGTGCCAACCTTCGCGCCGTTCATATCAACATGTGTGACATGTGCGTCATCCTGTCCGCTCGCAACTCGAGCAACGACGACAGCAACCTCGTCGACAAGGAAGCCATCCTCTGTTCGCTCAACATCAAGGCCATGTCCTTCGATGACACGCAGGGCCTTCTGCAGTCGAACGCACACAAAGGACCAGGTCAGGGTTACGACGAAGGGCATGAGAGATGGGTGGACCTCTGTTGCCTCGTTCGCCAACCTATCTCCGCCACCTCTCACCGTCCGCTTCGCTCACTTGATCGCCTTGACCTTCTTGTCCCACGAGCTAGGACTGCTATGGCTAAATCTCGAGCTTTTGCCTTCATTGGCCCTTCACTATGGAACCAACTCCCTTCATCAACTCGTTCTTTGATACTATCTGGTGGGCCAGGTGCTTCTTTTCGCTGTCTTAAGACCACTCTTTTCACTCGGAGTCTTTCGCACTGGGAGCGCCTCTGATTGGTGTTCGCTGTGAGAGGCAGGCGCTTTATAAATGTATTTGTAGCGTGGCTATCGTGTAATTGTAGCCGGTTAGTTGGTCAATTGGTTGCCACCGAATGGGCCCAACGCCCGGGAGGGCCTGAGGCCCTCTCCTAAGGTCGAACACAGTAGAAAGCTCGGTAGTTCAACGACTATTTATTGTACCACATACATCAGTACAGCAAGGCACGAAACATCACTTAGTACGAACAGCAACGATCAAAATGCGACGATTCCCTCCAGCGACTCCATACGGTACAACAGCCCCTTGACACCAACGCATTGTCTTTTTATAATCGTGTAAGGGGCTGTCCTAACTTATGCAGCTCGAAGCTGCATGTCCATATAAGGCCTCAGGCCCTCAGTCTTACCATTTTTGGTAGTTGTAATTCTAGCTGCCTGCTTACTCACCACTCTGCAGCTACCAGCTCTGCACCCTGTGCTTCCCTTGCCCAGCTCTTCCCCTTCTCTCTCCCCTTCCACATCTCCCTCGCTCCGGCTGCCTCTGTGTCACACATGTTCTCTTCCCCTCCACATTCCTCTCGCGTCGTCTTCTCTTCCCTCTCCACTTGTCCGTCTGTCCGTCCGTCTCTCTCTCTCTGTCTCTCTATGTTTCCTTCCCTCTCTCTCCACTACATATAAATACAATACAATACAATACCCATCCGGGCTCTATTATACGGGTCCAATATGGGGATTATTATATGGGATGTATAATTATGGGTATGATGACAGGTGAAGGTTCTTGGACATCGTCTTTGTTGATTTGTTTCTTAAACTGAAACATGTTGACTATATCAATCAATGAAAATTAATATAGCGCCCCTTCAAGATATCTACTCAGAGGCGCTCCCGGCCCAACCACGGCTGAAAAGAATAGTTTTCAGAGAGGTATAAAATGCAGGTGAAGAGTTCCTAGGTAAGAGACGGAGCTCAAGAGGAAGCCCATATATATACGGTACATACATGTAGGTTCCATATTATGGGCATCTAGGGTTTGGAATAGCCTCCCTCGTGAGCTATGTTCCTGTTCCTGTACGCCACGCCTGTAGATCATGTACTGATACTTTTTATGGCCATTTGAAAACTTACGGTACTTACCATTTTGCCCGGACTGGAGTTGGGAGCGCTTCTGAGTAGTTACCTTGAAGGGACGCTATGTAAATTTTTGAATGAATGAATGAATGAATCTTCAGTTCAAGAAACAGCATAGAAGTGTTACTGTGGTCGGTCCATCTTGCTGGAACAAGCTGTCTAACGACCTGTGATAATTATTTGGGCTATTTATGTATTTATTCATTTTAATGACTCTGTTTAGGTAATATAAACGAGGGCATAACATCACTTGAACTAACACTAAGGGGAACAATGGACTCGTGTAGCTGTTTGTATATGAAACACTAAATAATCATGCATTTTGCTAATTTACATTCTCTGGCATTATTGTAATGTCTTGGTTTCTATAAAACAACTCGATTAATTGATTGATAATTAATTAATTATCGGCTGCTGTTGTTGTAGGTTATCTTCCTGCTGGTAACAATCCATCTACTCAGCCGCCTTCTCCATATCTTCCGACCTCAAAGCCAACCTTCGTCGCCAGGTGCGGGGTTGCTTCCGGCAATGACATACCGATGATCACGGAATTAGGTCAGTTCACGTACTCTGTTAACTTTGGATATAGGTCGGTTCGTGTATTGGTAATCACGGCATTAGGTCGGTTCACTTGTCATAGATCGCTAATTAGGTCAGTTCATTTATCTGTGAATATGGAATTAGTTCAGTTCAATCATGGAATTAGGTCAGTTCACCAACATGGTGATCGAGGAATTAAGTCGGTTACTTATTATTGATCACTGAATTAGGTCAGTTCGTTTATAAGTGATCATGGAACTTGACTCGTTCATTTACAGGTGATTGTGCAATTAGGTCAGTTCTCATATTATTGATTGCAGAAATTAAGACAATTCATCAGTTTGAACTGTTTAATAACATTCAGTTGTTGAAACTGAAGAGTTTCAGCTGTTGAACGTTTGCCTGTTTTGAGTTTGAACCAAATGGTTTTGAGCATTTGTTTGTGTTTGAGTTTGAACGGTTCATTTGTGAGCAGGTAATGATGCGAACGTTCAGTTTCTCGACCAGGATGATGATGATGACCCAGACACTGAGCTCTACATGACTCAACCGTTCGCCTGCGGAACGGCATTTGCAGTCAGCGTCCTTGACTCACTCATGAGCACGGTCAGCTCCCTTTCTCACAATCATTGTCTCAGATCCTTATGTAATAATTAATAAATGTCAATAATAATAATAATAATAATAATAATAATAATAATAATAATAATAATAATAATAATAATAATAATAATAATAATAATAATAATAATAATAATAATAATAATAATAATAATAATCACTTACTGAGCAATGTGACGCTACTGGCCGATTTTAACCCCCTCCCCCTCTCACATTCGTCACAAAAAGTAAGACCCCCTCTGTAACCCCCTAAAACCAATTTCCATGGCAAAGCAAAATGCTCCTTCATGGAACCATGCTTCAAAAGCATGAATATTTTAAAATCTAACGGTGACCAAATATTCGAAAATTATTAATAATGTGCATGTAACATTAAAATAATTAAAAATAATGAAAATTTAATCCTAAAAATTAGTGCTGTTATTATTAAAATTAAATTGTTGTTAATTGTTAAATTTAATAACATAACCTGGTGTGACGACACTACTCAGACCCCCACCCCATGTCACATCGTCACAAAAGACCCCCTAGGTGCGTGACGTCATTTATGGACGGCCCCTATGCACTGCGCTGTACATTTACGTGTTATGCAATTGAGACAATTCACAAGAACACAAATGACAGAAGACATAAATCTTAACTACTAACAGAACAGACAGCCTGCAATACACGGCGCTAATAGCAGCCTACAAAGCATGTCCGCCTACGGACCTCCATCTCGGTACCTCTCGCTCTCTGTGCCAATGTGTTATCCAATGCGCTATCGCCCCGCCCCCCCAACTGGGTTCCTATTCTAGTTGTAATTGTTCCACGAGGATGGTCCAAGTCATAAGATGGCATGAATGCCCCTAATCCGCGCCACCGTTATCCGTCAAGCCAAAATATGTTCTGCAGCCCATAAACCACCAGAAATTTTGCGGATTAGACAAAAAACGTCGAATGATAATTCCACAGCTAGCCGCGGGAGAAAAGTTCAGCTACAACATGCACACAGTTGCGATTAAGACTTTTGTAGATTAGCTCAGAAGTTCGGACTTACTGAAACTGTACTGTTTCGTATGACTTTCTGTGTGCCACTCGTCATTGTTCATTTGTTCATGGCATTGTTTTACAGTTGTTCTAATGTTTAATTAATTGGCTTATTGGAACTCTCTATAGTCGATACACTTTTTGAACGAACTATGTTTCAAGTCCTATTTTTTCACTTATGGCCGAAAAAGGTAGTTTACGCGCTTTTACGGCTAGCCGAAAAACCAGCCGCAAATTTTCTCAAACCAGCCGTTGACCATAAAAAACTTGGGGCTGATGACGGGTATGATGGCATGACGGGCTCGAGCTCAAGATGCAGTGCCTGCATATCCCCGTAGGCATATGAGCGCAATGTACTGCTGGCCTAGTTAGTTACATTTGTGCGTGCGGATGGCGGTTCGCCTCTCGATGCAGAGATTTAAATCTTTGGCTGGCACGGTCCGTACACGGGGAACTTTATGGTGTGGTGCCCATTCAAAGGGGCAGTGGTTGCCAGTGATCTCACCAGATGAATTCAGTGAAAAAATAATGAGCACGTTGAGACCATAATTATAATTATTATAATATAGAAAACAATACGCGTACGGATGTTACAGCTAGCCAATGGTGGTTTTTCTGTTTAACGACTAGCTGTGTGGTAAGAAAGACCATTGTCGCCCTCCTCCTTTATCCAGGCTTGGGACTGGCACTGTCAGAAAGCGAACAGTGGCGGAGTTTGCTATTAGCCAATAAACGCAGTTGAGAATTTATATAGGCGCGATGGCCAGCGTTTAAAAGGTGTCTATCTGTCTTTCGTCCTGGCACGGGAACTGTTATTGGCGCAGCGCCCATTCAAACGGGCAGCAGTGGTGAAGGATCTGGATCAATTGGTGTAAACAGAGCATCTCACCCGATCAGTATGGGAATTGTAAAAAAATAACTGGGCAGGGTTGATTTATGTGCAGTTTGGGTGTGAAATGTAGACTTTACTATGGGAGTCAAGAAAGACTAGGGGGTTGAATACCCCCAGCAATTCTCACGTGCCATATACGGTCGCTATATCAAAACGTCTACATTTACAGTATAATCTTTGAACTCATCGATGACCTTGTTCTTGTGTTGATATCTTTCTTCTGCTTTGTAGACTTATTTCAACGACAATGCGTTGACTCTGATTCGAACCCTGATAACGGGTGGTGCTACTCCGGAACTGGAGCAGATCCTGGCCGAGGGTGTCGGCATGCGGGGCGGCTACAGCACCCCAGAGAGCATGGCCAACAGAGATCGGTGTCGGGTCGCACAAATCGCCCTCCACGATGGGCTCTTTACTCAGTTTGGGGTAAGAAGCGTTGAGGTCACTTCTCTGAGTGTCTCCGGGATATTTGGCGGATTTATTTATATTTATTTATATTTATTTATATTTATTTATATTTATTTTATTTATTTATATTTATATTATATTTATTTATATTTATTTATATTTATTTATATTTATTTATTGATGTTTAGGCCTATCTATTAATTCATTGCATAGAAAATTTAAAGGAATAAAATAAAACAGAATTATAGAAATGATAATAGCATTAAAAATAAATATAAGTAGGCTAAATAACAGAAAAATAAAATAAATGAAAAAAATAAAACAGATTTTGAAAATGTTAAAAATGGAAAATAAAGGAAAACGATAGCTACAAAATACAAAATAGTAACTATGTGGAATAATTTCAGGACGGCCACAAATACGGAGAGCTGTTTGCCTACGCTCTGAGGACGTACGGCATTCTCTGCATCGGACTCTATCGTTTCCGTGACTCAACGAGCACAGTGGCTCAGAATCCATGCGCCAAGCGTTACGTCATCACAAATCCACCAGACGATCTGTGTCTCATTTCATCTGACAAAGTGAGCAACAGATATCAACTCCCCATCAACATCTAATTTCAGTGTTTAGATGTGGGCATGTGGCTGGAGTGGATAATGTTTTGGCTGTTCATCTAATTGTATTGTATTCTATTGTATTGTATCTATCAATTTATATAGCGCCTCTCGCAGTGCACACCAATCAGAGGCGCTCCCAGTGCGAAAGACCCAGGTTCAGATCTCTGGACTGTCATAATTATGGAATCAACATAGATTGTGCCGTCGAGCTTTGTGTATGAGTATGTACGTATGGATGTATGTATGGATGTATGTATGGATGCATGTAATGTAATTAGCGACTTCTATTGCGTCGGTGTCTAATGCACAAGGCATCAACCGATGGCACACCAAAACCAAACCGTAATCAGGTCAATAATATCCAGGTGTTCAGGCCAACAAGAAGACAGAGAGGCAGCCTACGGTGGATAAGCACTTTGAAAGAGGTCAGTTTTGTATGCATGCATGTATGCATATATGTTTGGATGTGTGTGTAGGCCTATATATGGATGTATGGATGTATATAATATATATTTATGTATTATTTGTTGATGCGTAATTTTGTGAATCTTTACGCTAACTTTGACGAACCTCTGAGCTGTGCTGGATAAATTTATAGGCCTACTAAACCATTTGTATCGTAACGTATAATTTTATTGTATCCGCAGATTTATATAGCTCCGCTGCAGCAGACGTAGGCATATGGCCCGTAACAATAACAACATCCCGTTACCGTTTCTGTTGTAGGTCTTCTGTCTGCGACCGTTCGAGATAACCGAGCGGCAGACGGCGCCCCAACGCAAGAAGCGGAAACGTCGCGGCGGGAAAAACGCCCAGGACCAGACAATGGGGGACGGATGATGACGTCCTACCCATTGGTGGGGGACACACAGGACTTCCTTTCTCCTTCCGGTTGAGCTGTTTACGACGACAGCGACGAGAGATGGAAACAGTAGCAGGGGATGTGGTGGTAGCCAGGATAAGAGGGAGACGGTGGTTAAGCGCTCGCCTTGAATCGCGGAGAGTAAGGGTTCGATCCTCTTCCTCCCCTGCGACGGTTACTGTGTAGGGACATTGAGAAAGTCCTACACTCACAGTTGCTCAGCGCCATCGATTGATGCTTAGTCGTTAGATGGTGGCGATTAATAAATGCGTAGTAATAGTGTTCCAGCCCCCGCTGTTACGGTTTTGTGGTTGGATGTGTGTGCCCGTTGTGTGGACGGCAGTTGCTCAGAATTGTGTTACTCAGCATCATGCAATATCCGACGGACTGCTTCTTTCCCGTCTGTTCCGAGGTTCCCGATCCATCAAACGCCCAAGCATAGGACTCGGTGTTTTAGTTGTGAAAAGGACTTGAGAGGGGAGAGATGGGAAAATGTCCAGGTTACCAAACGAAGAACGCAGGTCAGAAGCTGGTATTGATATGTTACACACGAAACATCTGAAGATTCAGGAGATATTTCAGTGTCCTGACCCATTTAAGCATCTTTTCAGTTACTTAGCTCGATAATAATGTGTCTTCTCTTATTGACTTTCGAATGAGCCACTGATCAAGCTACCTATCAGGGGCTGCGTCAAACGTATGTAGGCTACGCAGGTGGGTGTGTTAAAAAGGACATGTGCGTACAGGGAGGGAAAAGGGACAATTTTACCGAATTTCTGCGTCCATACTAAATGGATGGCCCCTCTAAGGCCTATATACATAGGTGTCGTACGAGTTTGGGTTTATTCGGCACTGCACCACCTACAGAATGTTTTCTTTCGCAGTTGGGTTTTTGGAGACGGTTGGATTTTGTCCACAGTTTCGGTTGGATTTCTAGGGGTTTGAGGCGGCCAAGCCCTCCAGCTGCAGTCTCTACGCGTGGCCTTCGCTTTGACTTCACTTGGCTTCTCTGGACAACCCCACAGACTCGACGCAGCGATCGGGAATCAACGGGGTTCGAATCCCAGTACGTCAAGGCCCCGCGCTTAGCCTTAGAGTGGCGCTTTAGAAATGTTGAAGCTGATTTTAGTCAGCACCTCCAGGGAGCGCCACTGTGCAGCTGATAATTTTATAGCACTTTTAAACGACGACAGCCTATTCTTCTACATTGTACGGCCGGCTCGCAATGTGTGACGTATTCCAGGCGCCTCTAGCTACGGAAAAGGCGCTTTATAAACGCTTAATTACTGTACTTGTACATTCCAGTGCTCTGCAGGGTAGGCTAATGAGTGCAGATTACTGTAATTGTAAATGAAATGTTCCTGACAGTATTGTAGTGCATTAACAGTGAGTACATTCTCAGTACATTGACTCTGTTACATTCCCGTGCAGCTGTGGTCCGTGAGTTAGGTTACAGAGTGCAGGTTACAGAGTGCAGATTACTGTGTCACTGTAAACGGTTCGCTTTTGACAGTATTGTTACGCGTAAACGGTAAATGCTGTCTCGTAAAGCGTTTGTACCGTTTCTTCTGATGTCGCTATTTTTAACGCTTTTTCAGTTGACCACATTTTGATATGTTATTTTTTAATACTTATCACTGGTTGTGTGTTGTTAGCGTTACAGCGTTCTATGTGATGTGAGAAGACGTTATAACTTTAACATTAGTGCAGTGGAAAATGTGATCGGCTTTCGTCATTAAGGCAAAGGTTGCGATATGTACACGTGTTCTTACGTTTAAGCTTTTACGCCATGCCTGTTTTCAATGTTAGGACGGCGATTTGGTTTTACCAAAGCGTTAAATTATACTGATCAGGAATTGTATTTCTTGCAGACTCTAAGATTAGTACAAGAGAGAACTACTTCTGTTGCAGAGTAATTTATACCTAATTTTATTTAGGAGTAGTGTAAAGCTGTAATTGAGGCCTAATTTTATTTAGGACCGTGAAAATCTGTAATTTAGGCCTAATTTTGTTTCAGCCTAATATAATTTTGGACCAGCTTATGAGGTGAACTGAGTAGTTTATTTTTAGACCATCCTGTAATAATTTGTAATTAGGCCAACTGGGTAGTTTAATTTTGGGCTAGTCTGTAGTAATAATATTTATAATAACAGTGATAATAATGATAATAGGAGGTATAGTAGTACAATCAGTAATACCAATATTAATATTAATAATAATAATAGTATAAGTAGTAGAACTAACAAAAATAGTTATTAAACTTGATAATAATAATAAAAATAGTACAGTGGAACCCTCTTGGAATGCTGTTGTGGAAGCCATATCAATTCGAAGATCAAGACATGTCTCCCAGGGAAAAAAGCTCAGCGCTCAGTGGCGGCGCCAGAGGGGATATGAGGGCTTAACCCCCTAACCGAGGCTCAGTCCCCCAAGTGGGAAATCACTGCAAATCACAGGAAGGAGGGAACAAAAGGGAAGGGCTTGGAACTGTGCCCCCCCAACCTGAAATCCTGGCGCCTCCACTGTCAGCGCTGCTTTGAATCCCAGTTCTTCTGTTACTCAAGGAAGCGTGCAATACGAATGTAGCAATAGAACTTATACCCGGTAGGTAGGAAGTGGTAACTGGCAGAGGTGGTTGTAGTAGGTGGTAGATTGACTCATTGGACCGATTAGCAATAATAAGGAGACGGTGAGGGCAACCACCTTAACCTTTCTGCACTGCTGATGATTTTTAACTGGCGCTATATAAAGTCGCATTTTACGTTACTTTACGTTCGATGTTTGTGTTGAGCTAAACTGCTGTGGCGTCTCTGGTTATCTGTTCAGCGAGGGAGGGCCTGGTGGCCACCTTCCCTCGTATGCCGAGACCGAGAAAATGAAGATGCACGCACGAATTCGTACCCATGACTGTTGTTTCTGAGGTTTACATAAGTGACGGAACCAGATTACAGTGTGTTACATTGTTTTACATTACATAGGTTGTGTATTTTTAGTTTCGGTTTAATGCAGTGTAACGATTATGGTCATTTCGATCCTCTTGATAATTAGGCTATTGCTTGGTCGGGAGGGACACTAAGCTCAGCAGACTGAGGCAGTAGAGGCACTGGATGATGACCAACAGTTGAGATAATTGTTATTGTAATTGTAACAGCAAATTCATTTAGCGCCGATTCAAGAGATAGCCTACTCATCGTAATGTAATTGGGAACATTCAACGCTGAAAAACTACATTAATCAGCTGGTTATATGCAGTGGAAAACCTGTCACGTGAGATCTTATAGCAAGGATGTGTTACGAATAAATGATCTCCATTGTCCTCGGTCATTTGTCAAGTCCATTGCTCCTCTTAGTGTTAGTCCAAGTGATGTTATATGTCCTCGTTTATATTATCTATCCATCGTAGTCTTGGTCTGCCTTTGTTTCGTTTTCCTTCAAATCTTGCACGTGTAGTGCATTGTGTGGGATTCTGTCAACTGGCATTCTCTCAACGTGTCCAAACCATCGGAGTCTTCGTTGAACGACTTTGTCTAGCAGAGTTGTTTGGATACCAAATGATTGTCTAATGTAATCGTTTCTTTTTTTCTCTAGTCTTGAAATCCCTGCTCTCTCAGTTGCTGGACCCACATTTTTGAATTCTCTCCTTTTATCTGCCCAGCCGCTTGTGTCATTTTATTCTCAGCTTAGAACATCTATTCCGAATTGCGTCTCGTCCAGAGGCTCGTCTGTTTCTAAGCGGACTGATCTTCTGGATATAGACCTGATTATGGCTTGGTTCTGGTGCTCCATCGGTTGATGCCTTGTGCATTAGACACCGACGCAATAGAAGTTGCTAATTAATAGTAGGCCCAGTAATATGTAGTAGTAACTTCCTTACATAACACAACGGTTTATAGATTAATCTGTGTCAGAACCACAACTATTTAAACCGGAATGCTTACCGGTAGCCTAATAGCCCATCATTCCTAGAACTTCTTCCTAAAAGCTGTGAAACTGTCCACTGAGCTACCATCATCCAAACCATTCCTTAAGTTAAGCTGAATTGAATCTGGACGCCTGCATTCAGACCATTAATTTTTCATAAGAGTTTTTTTTATCTTATAGGCTATTTTAAAAGTATTTGAGTTCAATTTCAAAGATGTTTAAGGTTTTAAAAGTGTTTAAGATTCGTTTACAAATATTTAGCCTAATATTGATTTAAAAGATGCTTATTTTCGAATTACAGATGTTCGAGATCTATTTAAAAGAAATTTCAGATTGATCAGTAGTAGGCCTACTTTTTCAACATGTTGACATATTTTTCTAGCAGAGCTGTTACCCGTTGATAGAGGAGAAGTGCTATGAAGTAGGCCTATGACTTATATTCCCTTGTCATAGCTATGATCATATAATGTTGATAATGATCGAAGAGAAAATCCTAAGCTTGCATTATTTTTACAGAGGTCCTGTTTTTAATATTTAAGAAATCATATTTTCAGAAATTGCACATTTTTCAACGATCACGATTTTTCAGAGGTCCTTTGTTTTTAATACATGCATTTCAGAAATCATATTTTCAGAAATTGCACATTTTTCAATGATGACGATTTTCAGCAGTAACGATCTCCGTAGATTTGACGTGTTTCTACTAGGTGTTTATTGGAAAGTTTTTAACATGTTTTAATGTGATATAATATGCTTCTTAACGTATTACCGGACCAGCTAGGTCTACATGAATAGGTTAAGTGAGTAAATTGTATGCAGACATCTCACGATATGCACATAGCGAGGATATAAAGTAACTAAGTAACTAAGTAACTAAGTATATCCTTTATTGCACCAATTGCTAACAGCATTTTGAAATACATTCTACAATGGCCTATAATCTGAAATGTTACATTATAATTTCTAGTGGTTTTTAAACTGTGCAGTGATAGTAATATCCCTGCCATTGTTTGCATAGGAATGAGATGGGACCCACGTGGGCTCTATTCTGGTCACATATGGGTTTCCATATGGGGCTCCCATATGTTCCCATAAGGGGCTCCCATCTGGGTTCTCTATGTGGGCCTGCTAACAGCGACAGGGTTATAACTTCCGAACGTTGTATCATTGTTAACAATCTGTGTTTCTTCGCTGTTTTTTTTTACCAGTTTCGATTTGTGAATGAATTTTCTATTGTTCTTTTGTCGAGGACAATAAGTTGAGAAGTTCATTGACTGTGATTTTGTTACGTAGCCTATTCCTCTTAACTCCGCGCTCTGTGACGTCATAGACCGGTTGCCGTGGCAACGCGCTCTGTGACGTCATAGATCGGTTGCCGTGTCAACGCGCTCTGTGACGTCATAGATCGGTTGCCGGGGCAACCTGTGCTTCACGCCAGAAAACAATGGGGTTGCAGAGGTTTGTTTAAGGGAGGGTCGATTAAACAAGGAGTTCCCTTAGCATTGTTATTATTTTCGGGTATTATTACAAGTGTATTGAAATATGAAATACAAAAGCGAAGACGCTGTGCGTAATTTCAGTTTTTGTTTTGTAGTTACGTTATATGGTACATGCAAAATTACGCGCCATTGTGTTGCAGAATGCGTGAAATTTATGCTCGTGTGAGATTTATTTATTTGTATAATTATAGTGTGAAATTTACGCTCGACGGCATTACGGTGTGTGAAATTTACAATTGGTTGCATTACGTGACGTGTGAAATTTACGCTTGACTGTAGCCTATGGTGACTTGCTAAATTTACAACTGATGGCATTACATATGCGTGAAACTTACGATTGAATGCATGGTGGTGTGAAATTTACAAGCGCCTACGATGCGTAATGCGTGAAATTTACGCATGGCTATAATGGCGGAGTGAAATTTACAGTCTATCGCATTACGCAGAGCGTAAATGCACTTGTACAGTTTCTACTTTTGCCTGGTTCCCCTGCAGCTTTTTACGGTGCGCAGGCGTTACAGAGCAAATGTTGTAATTAACTCGTTTACAATATTACGTGTTGTACAGATTTACATTTACGTGTTACGTGTAACGCAAAGGAGTTGTGACTGTAGCCCAAGTGTACGAAGAAGTCTGTCATTTCTAAAACCGAGTGGACTTTTCTTGGCTTATGAGAACTTTACTACACCTCATGCAGTAGGCCTATATATAGACGTTTGTGGTATGTGTACGAGTGTACATGCGTGTAATTGTGTAAGTCTGTGTATCTATGTATGTATGTGCATGTGTGCATATCAGCATATGAATGTATGTGGGTATGTATGGGTGGATTGGTGGATGGTTGCGTGGGTGGATAGTGGGAAGAGTGGGTGGATAATTGAAGAAGTGTCTAGATAAGTGAAGATTTAAATGGATGGGTCATCGGATAATGGATGGACGAGTGGGTGAATGATTAGCATGGGTGGAAGTAGGCCAGTCAGTGTGTAGAAGGGTGGATGGAAGGATTGATGGATGGACTGATGGATGTATTGATTGATACGGATGGATGGGTGGATCGAGGGATGGATGGATGGGTGGATGGATTGATAGCTGTATGGATGGATGGAGGTATGGATGGATGGACTGATACATGTATTGATTGATATGGATGGATGGATGGATGGAGGTATAGATGAATGGATGGATGAATGGATGGTTGGATTGAATCAAGGATCAGACAGCCAGCAAGGTGCCTTAGCAATGCGGCAGCTCCCATGGACCACTCGAATGCAAAATAAGTTTCAAACCAGAAAAAAACAAATGACGAAAGTTACTCAATTCATTCATCTACTGTAAACATCCACTAATGAACAACGTTTGTAAAGTATAAACAAAAGAGACAAATTAATAATCCAAAAAAAGAACCAATAGTCTACGTTTTTTTACTATATCCATCTAGTATCCTATAACGTCATATTAAGCAGTTTCTACAAATATATAGCATTTTACAACATAGCGTAAGCTTAATCAAGCACCGCACCAGTTTCTGTTGCAGCGAATGGCAACGCTGGCCAATCACAACGCTCCGTGTCGGAAAAGGGGATTCCCCGATTCGAAAAGTTTAGTCCCCGATTCTATAAGCTAGCCTTTTTGGGGGAGCTGAAATTTTGATAGAATGAAGTGTGTGCGAGGGCGAGTCTGTGTGCCAAGTTTCATGACGATTGAATGATTGTAAGTGATCGAATTAGTCGTCGCAAGATTTGAATTTAACTCAAGCAAGCAAACATTCAAGCAAGCAAACATTCAAGCAAGCAAGATTCCCGCAAGTTAAACTAGATGGATAATAAAAATGAGTCTACGTTTATGGAAAACAGACAACTCTTAAAGTCACTGATAATGTTTCGGTAAGTACAGTGGAACCTTGTTGCAATGCGGTCTTTTGTGCCACATAACACGCACTGCTTCACAACATGGCTACAGCTATTACAAAATCCTGTTTTAAAGCTGAACTACGTTTGACAATACACATATTAGTCTGACAGTGCTACATAAGAATTCATGCTATCCTGTAACTTTTTTATATCATACTTGCCCTCAATATTATTGTAGTATATGCACTATGTCCACGTAAACAAGACAGAATTCTACCTGTTGCAGACGCAAAACATTTATTATAAGGATGATTTGTACACCAAAGTACGGTTAGCAATTGGTTCAATAAGGATATACTTACTTACTTACTTATTTTTTTACGTACTTGTTGCTCATATCATGCGCAAAAGGTTTAGTACATCTAAATATGAAGTGAGGGCGAACAGTTTAGGGTCGTTATATGGAGTTCATTTTAGAAGGTGCAAACACACACCCAGCACATTATTGGATACTAGATCGACAACTGGAACAGATGTTGGCTATGGCCTCATAGAAAAATCAACTACAAGGCCCATGGGTATTCAACTGGAGACTGTTCCTTCTCAGTCACTGGAACAACTCCATGGAACAGTCTTCCCGACCAACTGAAGAATGCGCCATCTCTGGAGACATTCAAATCACAGTTCAAAACCTATATTTTTAAACTATCATAATTATAACTCATTGATATTTAAATGTTTTATACAGCGTCCTTTTCTTTGGCCTTTTTGCTATGGCGCTATACAAATTGTCCTATTATTATTATTATTGCTATTATTACAAAGCTGCAAAGCAATGAAGCACGCCATAGGAAGTTTACACTGTACATAAATCTTTACTGAAGAATGTAATGCCTACAAAACCAACTCTGATAATGAGCTGTACTGAATGTTCTGCTTAAATGCCATCAAGAGTAGGTTCCTAATAAACAAATAGGCGACAACATAATACTTGAAATGCAGAAGAAAGCGGAGTTTTAAATTCAAATGTAAATTGTACAAAACCTGCAGATAATACTTTTTAAAATTCACGGACAACGAAAAACTCCGTCTTTTGAAATACTCAAAGAAAACTCGGCCTAAATAACACAGTTACAGAAATGCAGACATTGAAAACTGACTAGCATGCCTACTGACTAGAGTTAAAATGACCAATGCAACGAAACTACGGTAATTACCAAATGTACAACGAATGTACAACAGCTGTTCACTTAACAACGGCGAAACTTCTGTCGAAATCTGATACAGCTTTTTAACCATCGTGAGCTTCACTCTTGGACATTTATATAGTGCCACTAAAGGACAAACCAGATCAAAAGTGCTCTCTGCATTTGCCTACATGATGTTAAATGTAATTAAGAACTAGACTTACATCACTTAGCAAAATAATACACAGTAAACTGGAAGAGTCACCAATGGTGAGCCCACGCACATACGTGGAACCAACCAACCAATGGATTCCCATCGACAGTCGGTGGATATCAAATACCAGATAATAAAGAGTTCATGTTTTAACGAGCTACAGATAATTATTTATTCTCGAGATCCGCATCCTTGACAGTGTTATATATCAGAATCTGTGTTAATAATAAACTATGTAAGAAGTCTCCAGTGTATTTACCCTTCCAATTAATTTCAAGCCTATAACTGAAGAAGGGGCACGGCACTGTAGGGTTGAGATGACTTCTGACAGTTTTTTTAACTCTGCCATTGTCCGTAATCGGGAAGTGCCAGTCTCAGCCTTCATAAAGGAGGAGGGCGATGCTAATGATCTTTGCTATGAACTAAATTACTTTGCACCAGATGTATTTCTCTGTAGAAGGCTTATAGGGCAGATCTGTAAGACTGTAAGACATACCATTTCTGATCAGTATTACTTAGAGCTTCGATAAAACCAACTTGTCGCATTAACATTGAAAAACAGGCATGACGTAAAAGCTTCAACGTAACAACACATATCGCATCCTGTGCCTTCCTTTCAAAATCCATTACATCACATTACACTTAATTACATTACATTATATTACGCTGACCAGTTTTTTTGAGGGGTTGGTTTACAAGTCTTCTTAGCTCTGATGAGGTTCCAGCCAGAATGTAATGTGACTGTCATGTAATGTGACTAAAATGTAATGCAATTGTAATGTAATGTGACTGTAATGTAGCACGATTGCAATGTAGCGCAATTGTAATATGACAGTAATGATTATAATGTAACTAATGTATGCCAACATTACAATCACAACACATTTACTTCTCTGTAATGCCATTACGATCGTAATCCAGATCATAATGTAATGTGAATGCAAGGTAATGTAGACAATAATCACATTACAGTTACATTACGAGCTTCTTTACAAGTCCTTTTCCTTGGCGCCATTGTCGTCGTCGTACTCCAGGAGGTTCTTGGTGCTCGAAGATGTGATGGGAACGGCGTCCAAGGTTCCTGCACTGGCTTCCAGGTTCATCCATACGACTGCGTGCAGAGGGTCCGTTGTCACACAGGGCACGTCCGAGGCCACGTGTGCGACCGCGGCCAGCGTACGCCGTCCGACGTGGATTGGGGTCACATCTGAAGAAAAACGGGTTCCTATTGCTGTGTGGCCGACTGGTTAGAGCCTGTATTGTATTGTATTGTATTGTTGACCTGTAACTACAGCCGGAGAGTACGGGTTCGATCCTCGTTCAGGGCGGTTACTGTGTAGGTACCATGAGCAAGTCCTTCATGCACAATTGCTTGGCAATATAATTGCTTCTGCGCCGAGGTGTGTGCACTTCTTAGCTCTGGGCCACATTTGGAAGAAGGGCGATATCAAATGCAGTTGCATTGTAATGTATTATTAAGCTGAATGTGTTAAGTTACTTAACACATTCAGCTTAATAATAATACATTACAATGCAACTTAACTTAAGTAGCACTATCTGATTGGTGAGTATCATGATCCAATGGCAAGTACATTTCTGAACTTTCCTCTGCCACCGGCATCGACCAGATACCTGACCTTAGCTCCTCTGAGGACAACGCAGCTGACCGGAAATCTGACCTGATTTTATCTGACATCATTTTATCTTACCTCATCTGACCTGATTTTATCTGAGGTCATCTGACCTGATTTTATCACCTCATCTGACCTGATTTTATCTGACCTCATCTGACCTGATTTTATCTGACTTCATCTGACCTGATTTTATCTGACCTCATCTGACCTGATTTTATCTGACCTCATCTGACCTGATTTTATCTGACCTCATCTGACCTGATTTTATCTGACCTCATCTGACCTGATTTTATCTGACCTCATCATACTGATTTTATCTGACCTCATCTGATTTGATTTTATCTGACCTCATCGGACCTACTTATAGTTTTCAAAGTGTCTGAAACTTTGCATTTTTCTCTTAGGACTGTGCAAAAAACGTGTTGCATGCAACATAAAAGTTCAATAAGGAACCTACTTACTTAGTAGTAGTAGCCATTTTAATCTGAAAGCGTCAAAAATTCTCTAACGTAAATCCACCACAGACGCTGCTCTGCTACCCAGAATGACAACATTGCAGGTGCTCAGCACTCTTCTGCCATAGTGCTTCGATATAGATAGTCCATGAGATACACTTATGAACATGATCTTTCACATTATGCAACTGGATTAGAAACAATCTGGGAAATATAGCTGCAGTAAGACGTATAAATAAGTAATCGGATTGGACTGTTCGCCCTGCAGCCCAAAGTTTAAGGGAACTTAGGGATGACAACAGCTGAGTAGTGTGTTTAGTTTTGCCTTGAGTTTTAGTTTTAGTTATTATTAGTTTTACATGCTAGGTGTTTTAGTTATTATTAGTTTTAGTTATTTCGCCAAAACAGCAAACATACAAAACACCTTCGTTTCAGTTTTAGTTTCTTCAGTGTTAGTTTTAGTTTTAGTTTCAGTTATTTGTTCACTGATATTTAGCCGACAATAATGTATATCAAATTACTGCCAATAGGCAATAGCAGCCATTATTCTTACAGTATGACAACATGGTATCATACATGATAGGGCCCTATGATGTCCCTTTAATGATTAGTGCGGTAAACCTTGTTGAGCTTTATGTGATTCCTCTCCTCCTATGTACATGACCTGAATATTACCTCTAGGTTTTCGTTGTGTGTTTTCGTTAGGTTTTCGTTAGATGTTTTATTATTATTATCTGACCTCAGTTATTATCTGACCTCATCTGACCGATTTTATCTTACCTCATCTGACCTGATTTTATCTGACCTCATCTGACCTGATTTGATCTGCCCTCATCTGACCTGATTTTATCTGACCTCATCTGACCGATTTTATCTGACCTCATCTGACCTGATTTTATCTGACCTCATCTGACCTGATTTTATCTGACCTCATCTGACCGATTTTATCTTACCTCATCTGACCTGATTTTATCTGACCTCATCTGACCTGATTTTATCTGACCTCATCTGACCTGATTTTATCTGCCCTCATCTGACCTGATTTTATCTGACCTCATCTGACCGATTTTATCTGACCTCATCTGACCTGATTTTATCTGACCTCATCTGACCTGATTTTATCTGACCTCATCTGACCTGATTTTATCTTACCTCATCTGACCTGATTTTATCTGACCTCATCTGACCTGACCTCATCTAACCAGTAACCTGAGACTGAGTTCATCTAACCTGTGTCCGTTTGGTCGTCGTAGTACGAGAGGACGGTGCACGGCTGTTCCTCAACGTCCTTCATTGTCAGAGACTCCTACAGAAAACAACAGACGCTCATTCTTTGCGACAATCTTCATTTGAAAAAGCATACGACTAATATCCCTTACAATAATCCTTTAAATATTGTTATTCTAATAATTATATACAATACCAGATGAACTGTTCTTAATTAAAAATCTTTTAAAACTTCTCTTAAAACAGGTGTGTGCTGGACGGTCAATCGAGAGGTCGGGGGTTCAAATCCCGGCCAGGGCAGAAATCTGTTTCGAGATTTCTGCTCCACAAGCACCCTAGTCAACTCAGCTATAATGAGTACACCGACCATACACCGCCGGTGGGAAGATGAGACGGTGAGGGAGAGGACTGGCCATGTGCCCTCGTATGCCGAGGCAAAGAAAATGAAGTCGCTAACACTTTTATACCCATACCTGCCTCAGCGCTTAATGGACTGCTCTACTTCTTCTTGCTAGCCTAACCTAATACACTGTGGTGTAGTTCTCGCCTTAAGACTTTTAAATAGTAAATGAAATAAATTTCACAAAATGACGACAGAAATAGGTAGATGACACACTCTGCTCGACGAGTATTCGCTCAGGATTTCAACCGAGCTGCAGAGCGACGATGGATTAGCGCTCGTTCGATCAGCCACTTCCTCATCGATCGATGATTTGTTGAGGGCCAGCGGATGGTCAGTCACCCAGCTCAACCTATGAAACAACAAAGAAGAAAATCCCTCTTCATATTCTATGCTATTTAAATAAATAATTTTTAAAATTACAAAGCACTTATTAAATGTGAGTGGGATGTTTAACATCTTCAGAAGATCTGCATATACATAGACACCCACTACATATACATACCAGACATATATTACACTAGGTACATACATACAAACATCCATACATTGAGTTCAAAATCTGTTTGTTGGTCTACAAGTCACTTCATGGGGCCGCGCCTGAGTATTTGCGCGATTACTGCATCGGGACGCATTCTTCCGCCTCCGGGTTGCGACTCCGATCGCTCGAGAAAAGCGATCTTCGTGTAAAACGGATGAAAACCCGTTTTGGCGATCGCGCCTTCTCGGCGGCCGGCCCCAGATGCTGGAACGGTCTTCCTCCTGCCCTGCGAGCGGCTAACACAGTTGACTCCTTCAAATCTGGACTCAAGACTTATTTGTTCTCTAAGGTATACCCTGTTGTTAGTTGACTGTGAGGCGCCCTTGTAACGGCATGGCTGAGTTACGGCGCCATATAAATTGTCACTGTTATTATTATTATTATTAAAGGGTCTCCAGGTTTTGGCCATATATGTAAGATAATTTGCACTGGCTCCCCATCCTGCAGCGTATTCAGTTAAGAACCTGATCCGCCTACACAATAAGCCATTTCAGCTTTATTTTTTCCGCAAGGCATGACGGGAAAAGTGATAGTTCCCCGCCATAGACATCATATATTAAATGTAAGATGTCTATGTTCCCCGTTCATAAACAAAGCGAAACATGGCGGATAGTTTAGACGAATCGTTCAAAGTGGACGACTTTAATCGATGGAATGTAAATGATTTGAAGAAATTTATAACAGAAAGATGACACAAGACAACTTCATCGAGTTAAACATGAACTCGTGGCAATCAAATACCTTCTAATATTTGCGTCAAAGTAGATCATAGCAACATCGCTACCGGCACCATTCAGTTTGTTTATGAAAGGTGAACTATCACCGGAAGTAAAAGTAAACTGGCTGCGCATGCACACTGATAAAGCTGAAGTAGCTTATTGTCTTGTTGGCTCTGCTCCATCATACCTTAGGGACATTTGCTTTTCAGTCTCCTTCGTCCCGGGTCATGGCACCCTTCGGTCAGCTGTCCATGGACTTCTGCATCCATACTGCTACAGAAGCTTAGCCTATGCTGACGGGTCCACATCAAATCAACCAGAGGTGTACACCCCTTTGAATTCTTCTCACATTGTTTTTACACAAACTACATGCACAGCTAGGAATAACAGCAAAAATGTTATCAGAATATCTCAACATTTGGCCAAGATATTAATTTCTGAAGTTAATGAGCAAAAAAGAACGCGAGAAAAAGCAAGTGCCTGAAGTCTGTATTATTCTAAAGTAATTTCACTTACATTTATACATACATGCATACATAGCGAGTACATACACACCCACTACACACTGTTGAGAGGCGCTTTATAAATTGCTAAATACAATACAATACATACATGTTAAATGAAGAGGACTTGGGATTCCTTGCCATGTCATATTAGAATTCATGTTATAATCAAGTACGACATAAGGAGGTTTTGCTGTACACACAAAGAAAAACCTAACAATACATTCATTATTGTTACTTGATCTCTGGCAGCGGTCGGTGAGCTGGCGACAGCGTGGCCGAACTCGAACTGTCGCTTGACTCTTCCGCTGGTTCCCCGTCATCCGCTCCTGTGTCCTGGTCGCTAAGGATGCTCTCTCTAACATCAACAATAACTCAATAAATCCAAAGTCACAGCAGATAAGCATTTAAGTAGCGCATTTTTCATATGATATCATACATGCTGAAGCAATGGGCATCATAATTATAAGAATAATAGCAACAGAAACACAAACACTCGGTTCATCAATAACTTTGGTTTTTGGATAGTGGTGCTTGACAAATTCATAATAATATTATTATTTTTATTATTTTGCCGCCAAAATATCGAAATATGCCGCAATCGCCCGAACACATGCTTTTGTGGAGGTAGCATTGGAGTCCAGTGGTTCTTGTGCTCAGGACTGGATTTTGTGTTGGCATTAGGACAAAGGTTGACCGATGCTACCCATGACACACTCGAGACAAGCTACCTATTCCAAAAGACTCTCAGTAGCTGTCCAATGCAAGAACATCATCTGCTTTACTTCGACATTACCATGTCAGATTGTTTACTTTATTATAATAATAATAAAAATAATACTAATAATGATAATAATAACTATAATAGTAATCATAATAATAAAAATAATAACAATAATAATAATAATAATGATAATATCTATCGATAATAGAGCTTCTTTTAGCCAACACTCCATAATAACAATAATAATAATAATAATAAAAATAATAGTAATCATAATAATAACAATAATAACAATAATAATAACAATAACAATAATAACAATATTGATAACAATAATATTGATAACAATAATAATGTTAATAATAATAATAATATTGATAGCAATAATAATGTTAATAATAATAATGTTAATAATAATAATAAACAAATATATATACTTCCGACCTTTTTCCGTCGTCTCCGCTCACTGCAGATCCGTCTGGTGTTGTAGCCAAGCTCGAAGATACGACCACGCCCCCTGCACAAGTCAACAACACAACAAACGATTTACCCTAGCAACAGCACTATACTCTATTCTGTTGCCAAGTATTGTTATCTATTGCGTAGCAGTGCACTGTAATGTAAAGTATTGTAATGTATTGAGTTGTATTCTACTTTGCCTTGTTGTACGGAGTTATATTGAGTCCAGGGCTCGTGGACCAGCACCAGCACCGGTCCGTGGACCACCACTTTGGCAAGCACTGC
>JACEVL010000163.1:1108760-1323760 GCA_020284085.1 Aporrectodea caliginosa
TGAACGACGGCTTATTAAAATATTGAAAACAGTTACTTTTAATCAGTCTGTACATATGTTTGTTGCTTTTATGAAGAAATAAATTTGTCTTATAATAATAATAATTATATAGATAATAATAATAGATAATAATATAATAATAATAATAATAATATACCTGATACCGTAACGAGGCGGACCTTGATATGGGACGCGACGGTGGTGGATACCGTGGCCGCCTCATACATCCCTGAGACGGCGATCGAAGCTGGAAGGGCGGCGGAGTTGGCTGCCACAGAGAAACACGCCAAATACGCAGATCTACAGAGGAGGTACACCTTCGTCCCTGTAGCCCTGGAGACCCTTGGCCCTCTCAACAGAGAGGGTCTCGCCTTCATCTCCGAGATGGGTCGCCGCCTGACGAAAATATCCGGAGACACCCGAGAGACAGGATTCATCCTCCAGCGCCTGTCGGTTATGGTCCAGCGTTTCAGTTGCCTTCCAGGGCACCATGTCAAGGTTGCCCGGCGCTGAGGAGCGACCACCTCAACAACACTAAGCCTTACCGTGTTTTAACAATGACAATAATAGTAGTAGTAGTGATGATAATAATAATAATAATAAATAATAATAATAATAATAATAATAATAATAATAATAATAATAATGATAATAATAATAATAATAATAATAATAATAATAATAATAATAGCCTAATAATAATAATAATAATAATAATAATAATAATAATAAATATGGAGAAGTAGATATTCTGCCTTGGCTCTTTCAACGTTCTTGTTTTCGATGCCATAGATCTCCTGCATCAGATAGAAGAGACCATCCACCATTTGTTTCTGTTTCAGTGGCTTCAACACGTAGCTCCCATCCGATGCCTTCTCCACCGAAGCAAACGTCACGTGCGAATGATCGATAAAACCTGACAAATCAAAACCCAATCAATATCAACAATGATCAGCATCAACAATGATCAATGTAAACAGCAATCGTCAAAAAGCGATCAACATCACCAACGATCAAAGTCAACAATGATCAAGGTCAACAATGATCAAAGTCAACATCAACGACAAATGTCAAAAACCGATTAACGTCAACAATGATCTATGTCAACAGTGCAGTTTCTTTTGGTTGACGCACAGAAGTATTACAGGAAAGAAATCTAAACTGGCACCATAGTGTTATTTTTAAATGTGTTTTCTCTCTTGGTTTAGAACAATCACTATCAGCAACAATCACTGTCAACCATAATTAATGTTAAAAACTATGAGATAAAGGTCATACCTTCCTCTTCAACAACGCATTGTATAACAACAGGTATGGTATCCCGGTCAACGCGGTATTGCAACTGTCAAAAAATAAACGAAATAAAATTTAAATCATGTATGTTAGTTAAAAAACAGACCAAATAAGATGTAAGAAAAAGAAAATATCTGTCAAGATTCAAAATGTTTCAAGGCTATATAAAACAATTTAAAATGTTTATAAGTAAAACCATAATGAATGTACTTGGAGCCTCATCAGGTACCATAATCCAGTTTATAGAAGTCTTACAACAACACAGATGATGAGATCTCTGGGAAAAATTAATGCAAATACATGTTACAACATCAGTAACTTTGAACGACATATTGCATCAATTACTTTAAATGACACGTTACAACATCAGTTACTTTAAACATGTTACAACGTCAGCTCATTGCAGAGACAGCTGCGAAAAACGTGTTGCCACGTCCGGTTAGTTTCCGAGTAAGAAAGAGAATTCTCTGGAAAAGTCTGGAAAAGTCATCCTTACATCTTCCTCCTTGAACTGTGATGGATTGATGACGTGCGTTGGCTGACAGAAAACCTGGTTGACTCCACGCTTATAGTGGAACGTCTCCGAGTTCATGGTCGCGTCTCTCGGGTGGTAGCTGGTTAAACCAAAGGATACACACAAACTTATTTAACAAAAATAATAATAATCACAATAAGTGATTATTATAATAATCACAATATGTTGTCCAATTAATAATAATAGTAATAATACTAATAATAAAGTTAGGTCACAATAATAATAAAAATAATGATGATAACAATAATATTAAGTACAACTAAAACAATAACAATAAAAATATAATAACAATAATATAGATGTCTACCCAACACTAAATGATGGTTTACACATGTACAGTTAACTGAAAACAGTCAATTTAATTAATCTATTTATGAAAATATAATAATCCAAAAAGTAAAATAATGCTCAAGGAATCGGCTAATGGTTCCTACTATGCAAAGTTGACAAATTCTAAAGTTGGAGAAACCCAGTTGAACTCTGACAAATCAGAGTAACCAGAATTAAAATAAATGAACAAACAAATGAAAATAAAATGAGGAAAGTCCAAATTACGGCCTACATCGCCTGCTTGTTTACGATTTCTTCCGTCGCAAAGTAGTAGATCGTAATCGCACACTTTACGTCTGTATCGAACGTAAACTCGATGTTGTAACAGGTCTTGCGCTGCTCGGTCAATTCTCCATCGTTCTTCCACCGATGGTTCTCCTCCAGGTCCCTGAAAAACAAACCAATGACATCGTCCAACTCGGAAAACAAAAAATGCACTATAAACAAAAGCTGCAACCTCGCCTCATGTTTTGTCATACATGGAGACATATAAGTCGTCCAATTAATAATAATACGAGCTAGCCCTGAGGCAGCCATGGGTATGAAGTGTTAGCAACTTCATTTTCTTAGCCTCGGCATATGAGGGCGGGTGGCCAGTCTCATCTTCCCATCGACAGCGTATGGTCAGTGTAACCATTATAGCTGAGTTCGTCAGGAATGCAGGTGGAGCAGAAATCTCTGCCCTAGTAGGGATTTGAACCCCTTGGCTCCGCCCTCTCGATTCACACTCCAGCATGCTAACCACAACATTATCAAAGACTAGTAATAGCAATAGTGATGAATTGATGATTAATAATAATAATAATTAATTAATTAATTAATAATAAATAATTAACTAATAATAAAGTTAAGTCTAATCTAATCGTAATGATCAAGGCAATAGTCGGTGGTCGCTATTAATCAAAATCGTTTTGTAATCCAAATTCCCGGGTGAATCTGGTAGCAATGCCTCTGTCAACAGTACTCATGCAACGGTGGGTTAGTTAGTAAGCGTTGCATACTTCACGAATCGAAGTGAGTCCTTTCGAATGTTGACGAGACATTTCAGAGTCTTGGTCGGCTCCCTGGGCTGTGGCGCAGGATATGGAAACTACAACAGTCAAAACACAAGCTATGTGAAACTGATATAGACATGTTTGCACTTGCATATGAATAGTAATTTTTAGTTTTTAATTAGAAGAAGAGCAGTCCCTTGAGCTAGCCCTGAGGCAGCCACAGGTATGAAGCGTTAGCAACTACATTTCCTTAGCCTCAGCATATGACAGCGGGTGACCAGTCTTCTCCCTCGCCGTCTCATCTTCCCACCAACAGTCAGTGTACTTAAAATCACTGAGGTGGCTAGAAGCGCAGCTGGAGCAGAAATCTAGAAACAAATTTCTGCCCTGGCGGGGATTTGAACTCCAACCTCTCGATTGACAGTCCAGCATGCCAACCACTAGACCACCGTGCACCTCGAATACATACATGTATGATACATGCATAAAAAAATTCATTTCACCTTTGTTGTCAAACTATTTTATAGAAATTTTAATTGTTAGAAATGCTCTGACATGACCTTGGCTCAACTAGTTTAAGTTAGCGCGATTTTTGCATCATGAGGGCCAAAGGAAATTATTACATAATCTGTTCAACAGCGCAACTCTAAGTCATACTGGGAGAGAGAAAACATCTCAAAAAGTACATTGCATAACATTACAATTTATTTTAAAAAGCAAGATGAAATAATAAAGAGATAAGTGTGATCACTCAACTGGAAATGGCTTGCTACCCAGGAAATTCAGGTCTTCGTTTTCGCCAAAGAGGTAGACATCTTGCTTGGTTGACTCAAACCTCTCTCCACCCATGATGAAGTGACTGGCAAAATAGTAGCCTTGCAACAAAAACAACTGTACTTCACTCAACAAATAACAAATACACCTATAGTTGGTAAGCATTTAGAATCAGGGTGCGTAGGTTTTCTCGCGTCGATTAGGGTCAGGTTAGGTGTCATGAGGGTCGGTTAGGGTCAGGGCTAGGGTTAGTGTCGTCATTAGAAAACATGGTACCTTCCGCGCAGCATGCCAAAAGATACCGCAAAACCCCAGTAAGCTTACGCACCCCGATACTAAATGTTTGCCCTACTGTCTGTATGTCCGTCTGTCTTCACCTTCTCTGCATTCTTCTCTTCATCTTCTGAGCGTCTTCACCTTCATCCTACCGGCGCCTGTGAATGAGCTTATATACCTTTGTTTGGGCGCTATAAAACCTCAAGATTACGATCGTTGTAAACATACACAATTTTCTAAATATTGCGACCGTATGGCTTCGAACCTGCTCGTTTTTTTCAATGAACTGATCAAGTGAGATCCTTCACAATGGCTCTCCACTCTTTCACTCCATACTCCTTCTTCTCGCCTCGTCCACTTGTGTGTACCTCTGTACCCTGTACTGTTACCCCATCCATGTTTCAAAGTACACTTCCATCCTTCCATCTCCAGCCACGGACTCCCAACAATTACCTGTTTTCGGGGGATATCTGTACGCACTGCCATTCGAATTGTCCACTTCTGGTGCTCCAGAATTTCGTCGACTGTTTATGATGCCCATCGTAAAAAGAACCAGTCACTATTCTTAAAATATCAATCAGCCATTAAGAATTTGCCTTCCATCATTTTTACTCCAATATTATAAACACACAGAACATCAATAAGTGATGACTTCACCAAACTCTGTGCTCATGCTCAGCAGCTACCAAAATTATTTGGCGCTATGATTCGCCGACGCATAATTATAATGTAGAAGGAAAAATTAACTGAACGATTTAAAAAATTAGGTATTATAAAGAAAAGTCATTATTCATTGAGATTTTATGTCCTGCTTCAACTCAACTGAATATTTTAATTAAAGTACGTAAGTAAGTAAGTATATCCTTTATTGAGAAGCACTAGCAAACGCACAGCACTGTACATGACAAGATTAATACATTCAAACAAATAAACACAAATTTATATATGCAATAATGAATTGAATGAGAAGCTTTATTGTACATCAGATGAACACAGAGGAAGAAGAGCTAAGGCTAGTCATAGGGGAAAATGAAGGGTTTAATTAAGTCATAGAGCACACACAAAGTCAAGTTATTCCCAGATCCTTAGGCTATATAAAAATATTTACTTTATTTTAAAATTGTATAATTACGTTTAATAATCCATTATCACTCTTGTTAGCGTTTCTGCGTTTTTTGTCAGATTGTATTTCTCAATAAAACGAATATACTGCTATGAAACTGAAAGGCCTCTCTCGTGGCTGAAACTTTCGTTCTTTATTTGCAAACAAAACAATACATGTAGCTGTTGAATGTATTTTGCAGTTTCGTCTTATTTGTCTGGCTTTTATTATGCAGCAATTACATTATATATCTTGCGACAGCTAATTTAAAGGGTAATGTGTTCGTGGGTTTTATTTTTGTGAAGATGCAATCGTAGATTAATGCGATTAAACGTCCTTGGGCGATAATAGGTTTAGTTAGGTTACTTCTGCTCATCGGCCCAGAAATATGAAGATTTTTGCACGTATGTTTCTATTGACTGGCTCGGTGTCAAGCTGAACTTAATGAATCGTTCATTTGGTTAGGCGTAGAAAGTCACCCAAAGAATTTCAATTTTGGATTGTATTTGGTAATATCGGGTTCAACCCCCATACCTCTTCTTCTAATCCTATCAGCTAGGTAACAGAAAAGATGTTTAAATGGGTGAGGAAACTAAAATATCTCATGAGTCACGAGTCCCGACTTGTCACTTGTTTCAGTGCATTAGATTTTTACCAGCGTTTGCTACCTTTTTTATAATCAGTAAAATTTTAGAACCCAGCTATTTTGACAACCACAACCGTTACACTGATTGTTAGTTTTTGTAGCAGTGGCCACCCATGTAAGACTTTAATAATGATTTTTGTTTATTTCTGCAGAATTTGATTTGCTTTTGTGACAATGGTTAAAGTTCTGGCAAACGGGGAACTGGTCCCAGATGATGATCCACGTCTCCAACCCACCATCAGCCAAGTTTTGCTGAACCAACCAAGGACAGGAAATGCTCAGGTGATCAGTACAATAGTACATGTATTTGGGTGACAAATGACAATACTGTACAATTAAGCAAATACAAGGAATTTCAGGCTAAGAAGTCTAAATGCCAAATGCGGAGTCATGTTTTTCTTCAAACTTTAACCGTCTCTAGGGTATAATTATATATATTGACCCAGAGAAAAGGTGGTTTTAAGACTGCAAAGGGAGGCACTTTCATTACCAGTTAACAGCGAAGAACGTGTTATATAAATGTAATGCATGTGTTATAAACTGTTGGTACTATTGTCTGAAGAACCATATGTTATTTTAACATTTAGAGCCTGATTCCCCGACAGCGCATTTCAACACAACAGAACAGCTGGAGAGTTCGTGGAGTTTCATACATACACACTGTCAACCAGTGGTTCAACAATAGAGGAGTCCCAACAATACAAGTCGGACAGTATAGCATCGAACCAATTATTTCAACAGGACTTCTCGCTTCTTTAGTCCTGTTCGGTAATCGAGGATTTTTCGTTACTGGTGTACTTGTTCTCGCAGCAAAGTATTTCCAGCTTCTATATCAACGCAGAAACCCTGGACCATCGCGAGGCAGTACTACCCGATCTGCAGAACGTCACCTTCAACCAGTTGACCAACAGAATTCCTACATTTTTTCAGGGCCTGGCCATCGCCTGGGACGATCGTAAATACTGAATCATGAACTACACTCCGTACATTATTGAACTCTTTCAAACCTAAAGTCAGAGACTATGTCTCATTCAACTAATCCATCGTTATATAAATTTTCTCATTTCTACATTACAATTGACTCATAATCTAGAGTATGGCCATTGTAACCATCAATGTGTATGTTGTACATTTTGTCTAGTAAAAGGAAATCAGTTTTCAAGAAACACAGCACAATTAATGCTAAATAACAGTTCCTTTTTATTTTTTAAATCCATTACTTTAGTCTAATCAGTTCTGTAAAAGGTGGTGTAGATGTATATCGCATCCTTGATGTTTGTCACGCAAACCAATATAAAGCCAATATTTTTAAATACTTTAAAATGTCATGAAATAGGACTGAATTCCTTTGTAAGAATGCCCAACACCAGTTTGTTAAAGTACTTAGCTAGGACTGTAATCTTCGACAATCGCTAAACTTAGTTTGTCAAATAAAGACGCAATTGCCTCAATATAAATTGTAAGATTAAGCCAACATTTGCAGTTCTTCTGAAGAAGACTAATACCTACCTGGACTTTGTGGCCTGTTGTAAAACATATTTAATTCAGAATTAAACTCCTTTTAACAAATAAATGACAGCCAGCTGGTAGACCTGTGCCAGGATAACAAGCTGGTGGGCTTCAACACCAGGCACAAGGTTTAACTGTTGCACAGAAAAGTATATTCCACAGCCAATTGGGGCATCACCTCTACATTATCGGCAATTGGAGCTTTTGGGATTTATATAACGAGTTGCTTGCGTGCATGACTACACAACCCCAGAGAAACGACGGGTTAAATATTAAAATCGAAACTAAAAATGTGTGCCATTGGTAGATCACCTTCAATGTGACTTCTACTTCACATGGAAATCCTAAAAATCCAGGATTACACCTCCAATTTGAATATTTCTCAGCAGCTTTCAAGACATATCTGATTTCTATGGCCTATGGGCAGCATAGCTAACTATGGCAGTTCCGTAAAAAAGTGAGGGAGTTTTGAACATGAGAACACACAGGAAGAGAGAAAAGAAGATGGAAACAGCCTCGCATCCGGACCAAGACGAACACAACGTCATAGAAATGAAGACGGCTGTGGAGGAGCAGTAAAGCAAGAGAGCAGAGAAAAGGCAAAGGAAGAGAGAAAAGACGATGAAAACAGCCTCGCATCCGGACCAAGACGTGGTAGAAATGAAGACGGCCGTGGAAGATCAGGAAAGCAACAGAGCAGAGAAAAGGCAAACATACTCTTTTGAGGACATGGCAGTGGCTGCAAGCTGACGTGAAAATTAGGACAATGAATCCAAAGGACATCACTCAACTGCAAAATATTTAGCAAAGGCACAACAGTAACTTCAGGAAAAAAGAAGGTTGTGGCCCATGATCAGTTTTAAGGGACATGAAAACCACTTGTAAATGCAGGGCACAAAATCTGCAAGCTGAACATTTCAGCATACCACAAGGAAGAATCCCGCTTAACCACAGGCATGGATCTGAGCTGTCAGAACAATACCTACTTGGTTTTACGCTCACGGACCACCATAACCGACTGCTTCCTGCACCTGCCTTGTACCACTTCCACCTGAGAACCCAACCAACAAACTCAATGTTCCAAGATACAGCCTCTGGACTCTGCAAGCGCCATCATCCCTGAGATTACTCTTGCCACCACACCATAACTGTCTCTGCAACCTAGCACCATCGCTGAACGGGAACAGGAGCACCACGATACAGCAGCAGGCGATACAGCATTCTCCATCATCCATCCACCTGCTCCGAAACCCCAACCGGCGCGAACAGGAACCGCTCCTGGCAAGCGCTCATCCGCTTGCGGGTCTCCTTCTCCGCCAATCTCGAAACCGGTCGGCATTAACACCACTCTCAGCAACGTACAGCAAACTGTTTTACAGCAACAGCTCCTGCATTGCAGAGAACAAAATAACATGTTAAAGTTTTTAAATGCAGCAGAACACCAAATGAAATTTTCAGATTTCCTCACATAAACAGTCAATTTGAGTCGTAAGTGCTTTCTAAACGCAGCAGAACACTACTACAGACACAAGTTCAAGTACTAGACTTCGAGTTTTACAGCACTGAAAATATGACCTGGGTTTAGTTGTCTTCATACAGCAGAAGTGTGCTCTGTAACTTCCAGGCTATGACAGTTTATTCAACTGAACTCACTTTTTGTTCCACTATTGCATTTAGTAAGACATTCGATATCATGAAAATCTGAATGTTAATTTTTCTACCAACCAGTTTACGAACTGTACAGCAACCGTGAAAACATTAGCTAACTGCATCTTAAAACCGACAAAACACTAACTAATCTGAATTATTAAGAACTAACAATAACCTTGTTAGCACGCCATGTCCACCCAAACCCTCATCTCACAGAAAAACCAGAGACGATTAGTGTTTTAGTGGTTGTCTCTAATCTGCCGGGGAGCGGCTGCGACTTCGACCACGACTTGGGCTTTTCTGCACTGGACTTCCATGATCTTTGTTCGACTGTCGATCCTCGTCATCGTACTTATGTTGGGCCGACTTGGACCTGCCGCGACTCGGGTCTCTGTCTTGGCCGGAATGATCGTCTTTGTTGTTCTTGTCACGCGATCGACTGCGGCTTCTGTTGTGCCTTGAGTGGTTGCTGCGACTTCTAGATCGGCTGCGGGTCGATCTGCGCCGACGATGAGATCGAGACCTCGACCTGGATCTCGAAGATGACCTAAAATCAACAGTGCTGGACTGAAAATCACAACAATTCCAGTCCCTGCCAGAGTCAGATCCCTAAGCACATCATCATGAGAATTGCTGTTGTGAAAAGCAGATGTTCTGTACCAAATTATATAAATAATAATGACAATTTGTATAGCGCCGTAGCACTGCTGAGGCCGAAGGAAAGAACATGGGTTCAATAAGTCAACGACATCATATGATTGCTTAAAAAGATAAGTTTTGGAGCTGTAATTTAAATGGCTCACGAGATAGCACAATCTTCACATGGTTATGAAGACTGTTCTATGCAGTGGGTCCAGAGATAGAGAGTGAACAGTCGTAGAAGACCGCGGGACTAGTAGCAGAATTTTCTGTGGGGATCATAGATGGTTGTCTGCTACTCTAAAGCAGAAGTCTGAGGTATAGTATGGCACAAGGTTATTCATTGCTTTGTAAGTTATCAAGCACAATTTGTAACTGCTTTTTGTATGGCCATTAGTTCCGAGATATTTTTTTAAAACTTAAAAGGACATATTCATAATACAATGTAGGTAATTTCACATTTTAACTTTCTAAATTATTCGCCATTGTACGGGTTTTAGCGTTGGTAGAATACAAGTAGGATTGATGAAAAGAATTCTTGCTACATAGAGTAGGACTGATGAAAATTCTTGCTTGAACAGAAGCGGGATTGATGAAAGGATTCTTGCTAAATAGAAGTGGGATTGATGAAAAATAATTGTTCTTTAAATAGAGGTTGGATTTATGAAAAATAATTGTTGCTTAATGGAAGCTGGATTGATTAAAAGAATTCTTACCTAAATAGAAGCTGGACTGATGAATAGAATTGTTGCCTAGTTAGACTGATGAAAAATAATAATGCTACAATGAGCGAATAATCTACAGCGCTAAAATGCGAAATTACCCAATGTAAATATTAAGCAAAAATTCTGTAATCAAAGCAATTACACCTATATCTGAGGCTAAGACAAGGCTAACCCTTGAACTTACCTTCTGCGGCCCCGGCTTCTTGAAGGCGGTCCACCGCGGCGCGACGTCTGTGCAGGTCGAGCATGCTTCGCCAGCTGGACCCTCAGCTCCCTTCCGTCCATCATCGATCCATCGAGGGCCTTGATGGCATCGTCTGCGTCTCTTTCGTCGAAGAACCGAACAAAGGCAAAGCCGCGACTCTCCTGGGTGAAGCGATCACGAGGGATGTAAACGTCCCCAACATCCCCGTATCTCTCGAACATTCGCTTCAAAGACTCCGGCGTCGTTCGGTACGTCAGATTGTCGACCTTCAGCGATACCATGCCCTCTATGTCGGGCGGGCGACGACGTCCGTAACTCATTTTCTATTAAAACTTTAATAAAACTTCTGAAAATCGACTCAAGGAGGAACCCTCAGTGAACGCTCAAAATGGCTGACCCACGCCAACGAACCAACCGAGACTTATGATAAGCGCGAAAAGCCAACATCCGGTTGAGGGAAACCACAATATTATTTATGTAGCACATGTTGAAAGTCAGCTTTAAACTGATGAAGAAAGATGAGGAAAGAGAAAGGAGGAATTTGCACGAGACGAAGCCTACACGTTATTATGATGCTTGAAATGTCGAGCTTCGAAGGCCTACTCTTAGTCGTAGACTCCACATATCTAAAGCGCCACTCGAAATCTAAACGCAGGGCACCAGCTTATTCACGAGCGCTGCAAGAGGCTGTCAGAGGCTTTGGACATTTTGAGATATTTTAGAATCGTAATCGCAAGATTTTTACAACGCCCAAAGAATCTATAAGTCCCTGGTCCTATGGAAATAGTTTCAACGCTGAATCTAGCATTAGTTTTTTTCTTTAGCCTAATGTCATCTTAGCTTCTCTAAAACAACGTATGCCAAGATAAGAGAAGGCAAAGGAAAAGAAAGCGTGATAAGATAAGAGAATGCAATGGAATAGAAGGTGTGATAGGATAAGGCAATGGAAAAGAGAAGGCGATATAGGCTATATTTCATAACAGCGCTATAGAAGTCGTTAGATTACACCTCAGACTAGGGCTGCGGATTTTAACGATTAATTAATCGATTAATCGTTAAAAATGTAAATCAATTAATTTCGGCTTGTTCGATTAATTATCGATTAATTTTTCTTACTTATTTTGTGATGTCAACCGACTTATATCCGGAAAAACAATTTGGTGAACAGTAATAATGTGAAATATTTGAGTGGAAAATTAAGCGATCATTTTGTATTTAAGGTAGGCCTAAATGCTGATGGAAAAGTCGAAGATGATGAAATTATTGAAGATTTTTGTATATAGATCATAGAAGGTAGTTACTACTGTCTACATTTCTCAGTTTGACAATTTGAACTTTAGCATGTCGAATGATTGAATGATTTTTGCTTGTATAGTCTAAACAGTTTTTCACACTTTTTATATAACATGGACCAAATTAATCGAATTTAATCGATTAATCTCGATTAAATTTAGGAGATTAATCGATTAAAATTATTTTAATCAGTACCAGCCCTACCTCAGACTATATAAGACTGGACCAGATCAGATCTGATGAGATTATATTGAATCATTCATTCATTCATACACGAGATTTATATAGCACCTCTCCAAGAGAACTACTCAGAGGTGCTCCCGACTCCAGCACGGCCAAAAAGAAGTTTTCAGGTTAATATAGAACGTGTCAGAGAGCGTTCTGGGAAGCAGACGCAACTCCAAGGGCAGCCCATTCCAGACGGTTGGGCCCACCACTGTGAAAGCACGATTTTGCATGGTAGCTGTGCGGGCAAACGGGAAAATGAGCACCCCTCCCAAAGGCCAGAGGAGCGAAGGGAGCAACAACCCTGGACGCCCGATACGGGACGACAGAGAACCCGCAGATAGGCTGGGGCAAGGCCCAACTGACATCGCCACACCAGAGAGGCGATCCCTGCGCTGGCGGATAGGGAGCCAGTGTAAGGTTTCCAGCATGTAGTTAGAATCAGATAATGCCATTTATATAGCGCCTCTAAATGGACAGCCAAAACGTTAATCAGGATTAATTACTTTTAGTCTGGAAGAACCATCAAAATACTTTGTAATCACTCTATTGACTGTAAAGTAAATGGCCGTTCACGTAGTTCCTTTGTAAAGTATCTCAGATTGCGTGGGAATCGAGGAAAGTTTAGTCAAGATATGACGATCCAGTTAAGACGAGCTTGATCCCGATGACCTTGACAATTAAGAAGACTTTGATCCAGATGACCTTGATAGTTAAGACGACCTTGATCCAGATGACCTTGATAGTTAAGACGACCTTGATCCAGATGACCTTCACCGAGATAACCCCGAGGTCTAGTCCACTTCCGGTTGGTCGTCGTCCTCGAATGGAATGCCGTCGTTTTCGGCCGCCAGGCGGCACTGCTGCAGCAGGAGCATGCGCAGTTCCGAGCGACTGATCTTGCCGTCATGGTTGACGTCCCAGTGATCCAAGATGGCGTCGCGTATGAGGTCGATGTCCTTGGTACCATAGTCCTGGATCACGAGCAGTAAAAATACAATGCAATGCAATACAGTTCAACAATATAAAATGCAATGCAATGCAATACGAGGAAATGCACTAAAATGTAATGTAACAGAGCAAAATGCAATTTGAAAGATGCACAATGTGCACGTTAAGGTATCTTATACCATGCAATGCTCAACAATGCGATGTAATACAACGTAGCAAACTAAAATAAAATACATTGCACTTCAGAACAAGGAAATAGGAACAGCATACAGAAAACACCGTGTTCTACAGTGTAATGCACCACACACAAAAATGCAGCACAATAAATCTTTGGACACAGCGACTATACTATTTTACCATAATTAGGCCTATATTGTTGGTCCAACAGCGTGGAATGTCTTGCCATCTTTCCTTCGGTTATCTCCTCGCATTCACTCGGCTTCCTTCTACGCCCAATTGAAGACTTTTCTGTATGATCAGGCCTGGCTTGGGAGCGCCTCTGAGTAGAGCCCTTGAAGGAGGCGCTATATAAATTTTATGATTGATTGATTGATATGATTGATATATACAGTATATGGGACTTCAGTTGAATTGAACCAATCTCTTTGTTTCACTCTCCATTGTTGATACGATGCGCTGAATTTTTTTGGCAGTAAAAGCCCCAAACCTTAACCCTGACACGTCTTTATCTTAACCTTCTGTCTTCAAGTTCTTACCCTGGCAGGTTCAAGCGTCCAATGGCGCCACTCCTCTCGACGGTGGCCTTCTTCCTTCAGTTCCCTGTATCCACCCGTTATCATCCAGTCCAGCATCCCTCTAGGTCTTCATTTCCTTCCCATCCATCCGTTCTTCCCCTCATGATAATACTCCGGAGGGAATCTCCTCTCAGTATGTAACCAATCCACTTCCTTTGTCTTCTTCTTATTGTTGCTATCGGAGATCTTTCCTCTTCCACCTCTTCAGTGCCTCGTCTTTTTTGTTTTACGTTCTGTCCAACTCAGCTTTTCCATCCTGCTCCATACCCATGCCTCAACAACTGCCTCTTGATCTAGACTCCCTGGACGCGGGCCTCCTTTTGACTACCCTCTGGAAACCCCTCTAACTTGACGCAGCGCTCGTGTGAAAGATGCATCCTCTCAGTCCTCGGTCTCCCTCTTACTGTTGCCATCAAAGCTTTCCTCTGCCACCTTTTGTAATACCTCTTTATTGTATCTATTTGCAGTACCTTCCTGAACTTACCTTATCTTATACCTAATACCTTTAACGGTATAATTAGCAGTACTACCTTCTGACAGAGTTCCATCAGGTCCTTCAGGAATCCAGACAGTTCCTCATCCTCTATGGTTCCACTGCGATCCTGTTAAGGTCAGAAAATGAACAGCTCTCATTACATAAGGTAACGATAGTCCTAGTAAAAATGTAAAGGCCTAGCACTATGATGATGATGATGATGATGATGATGATGATGATGATGATGATGATGATGATGATGATGATGATGATGATGATGATGATGATGATGATGATGATGATGATGATGATGATGATGATGATGATGATGATGATAAATAACAATTATTATTATCATCATAATCATTATCATGCATCATCATTATGCATGTATTTTGTGCCATTTGTATTCTATTACCAGATCACACTAGTCTAACGTGCTAAATAAATACTGCGATTTAACATGCAAGTAATATACAGCAGTTACGAATCTTACGATACAATACAACACAATAGGACACAATACAATAGGGCACAATACAATAGGACACAATACAATAGGACACAATACAATTGGACACAATACAATAGGACACAATACAATAGGACACAATACAATAGGACACAATAGGACACAATACAATAGGACACAATACGATTGATTTTTGCTTTCTTACGAGGTCGTACTGGTCGAAGACATGGTCGATGTCTCTTCGCGTTATGTGACTTGCACCCTGAAAATTGCAGAAAATAGTTAGCCATTATTTACCATAGGAGTACACTAACCCATGGTTGCCCCACAAAGTGTTGGTGACCAATCTCCCTCCTTTCTTTCATCCCTCCCCTCTACCTCATTCCTCTTTCTTCCCTTCCGCTGTATCGAATTTGTTTTGCTTTTTCCACCACTTTAAGGTCACTCACAGATAACAAAGTACTTGTTAACATTCAATTTCATAACTGTTAATATGATGACGATATTTCTAAAGTGGTGGTGTTAACCAGACACCAATCACACCACCGTGGAGCAGAAGGAGAAGGAGAGGGGATGAGGAGAAGAAAAAGAAGAAGGAGAAGAAGAAGAGGAGGAAGAGGAAGTGGAAGTGGAGGAAGAAGAAGAGCAGCCCCTTAACCTAGCCTGGGTATGACGTGTTGGCGACTTCATTTTCGCAGCCTCGGCATATGAGGGGCGCGGTGGTGTAGGGGTATGTTCGGTGCCTTGCAGACGGAGGGTTGCGGGTTCGAATCCACCTCAAGCCGCCGCGTAGGGACCCTGGGCAAGTCCTTCACTCGCAATTGCTCATGCGCTTCGGCGTGAAACTCCGATTCAGCGTCCGCGCAGTAGTAGGGAGCGCCTCTGAGTAGAAATCTTGAAGGGGCAATATAACAAGTGCTCGAAATGAATGAATGAATGAAAGTGGTGTGTCTGTCCTCTCCCTCGCCGTCTCATCTTCCCACCGACAGTGTACGGTCAATGTACTCATTAGCTGAAGCCATTTCGTGGAGGTAATTGTGTTTTCAGACGACTCTATCGAAACTCATCAAAGCGCGGTTTCCAGATTGAACCTGTCTGATGAGACACTCACAAGACGATTGCAATTTCACACCTGCCTTTAAAGTGTAAAATACACATTAACACACGCACAGTCGCACACACGCACACGCACACGCACACACACGCACATGCACACCCACATTCCCACAAACCTAAACACCTACACACGCACACCTACACGCCCTACACACACCTACACACACACACAACACACACACCTACACACACACACACAACACACACACCTACACACACACACACCTACACACACACGCGCGCGCACACACACACACAATACACACACACACACACACACACACACACACACGATGCAGTGTTAAGCTTAGTGTTAATATTACCTTCAAAATAGGTCGACTAAGATGGTTCTCTCTCACTGGAAGCAATCTAACAAACACGGATAAGCACATACAGTGATACACGTAGACATACAGGTAGACTTATACATGTTACAAGCAGGACACATGCTGTGATTGTGAAGTAGAAGCGATGGGGAAAAATGAGAGAAGAACTCAAGGTTCAGCGCTCGTGAATAAGCTGGTGCCCTACGCTTGGCTTTCGAGTGGCGCTTTAGAAGTGTGGAGATTAAGATTACGAAGGTGAAGATAGGAAAAATATTATGAAGTAAAGATCAAGTCGGTATATCATAAAATGTGCTAACCTTATTATTACGATATTTTTACATACTTTACCCCACCTTACTTAAACCAACCTAACTATACCTTGTCTAACCTTATCATAATCATGTCTTCCATAATCTTATCCTTCCTAAATCTAATCTTACCCTACCTCACTTTCTCTTACCTTATCTTACCTCTTGGCAAGCAGAAACCCACCTGGACATTTCACTCAGCTGCAGTTTTCCATCCTTGTTCGAGTCGAACAGTTTCAGCTGAAAGCAAAGATTCCAGCAGTAGCAGTAAGGCTTGCGTTAAACGACATCTAGTGACTGTTTAACGACACTGTCTCATAACGAAGATAATAATTATTATAGTTAGCGTCGCCCTTCTCCTTTCTCCGGCCTTGGGGCTGGCGCTACCACAGTCAGGGTAGTGGGGGGGGCCGTTAACGTCGACCTTATAACAGAAAAACTGTTAGACCGACTGCAAGTTGAAGCGTTTGTCCGCGTTGTGAGAGAGATAGATTGGATGATCCAACAGTTTATAAATATCCTATGGTATCAAAAGTCGTTCACGCCTGTACTTCATGCTCTTCGTCGTTATTCTGTCATAGAATGATGGATCCACAGTTTGACGGCAGCTTATGACAACATAGGCCGTTTCCGCCGACAAAAAGTTATATCTTGAACGAAGCGAGTATTATAGCATATGGAGAAAGCGATAAAAAGGTGTCGAAGTAAAGCGTAATATTGTTGATGCTATCGAGACTCTAACGACACCTTCCGGTGAGACCGTTGACGTCATTCTTAGTTTGCCAATTAAGATAAAGGTAAGGTATTTATATTGCGAAAGCAGGTAGCGATTGGTTGGTTAGTTAATGCTGTTTAAAGAAGCCGTGCCATAGAGATGACAAACGTAGCACGTGGGGCGCGGTGGTGTAGAGGTATGTGCGGTGCCTTGCAGCCGGAGGGTTGCAGGTTCGAATCCACCTCAAGCCGCCGTGTAGGGAGCAAGTCCTTCACTCGCAATTGCTCATGCGCTTCGGCGTGAAACTGCGATTCAGTGTCCGCGCTGTAGTCGGGAGTGCCTCTTAGTAGAAATCTTGAAGGGGCGCTATAACAAGTGCTCATACATACATACATACATACATGTACATACGCAGGGTCGGCCATTGACGCTCCAAGCAAATTATAGGCTACAGTTTGACGATCCGAATCAATCGAACTACTTAAGCAATTTTTATTAGTTCTTAATAAGAAGAAGGGCAGTCCCTTATCTTCCTTAAGCTACCCATTTAGGCAGCCATGGTTATGAAGTGTTAGCGACTTCATTTTCATAGCCACGGCATATGAGGGCGGGTGACCAGTCCTCTCCCACGCCGTCTCATCTTTCCACCGAATGTGTACGGTCAGTGTACTCATTATGACTGAGTTGACGAGGGGGCGCGGGAGGAGCAGAATATCGGCAAAAGTGTCTGCCCTGTCGGGGAGTTGAACCCACGACCTCTCGATTGACAGTCCAGCACGCTAACCATGCAATACACTATTAGTTAATTTAATTAAGCAACATAAAAATTATTGAAAACGTGAAAACAGCAAACACAATTTTTGCGTAGGCCTATAACAGCGTCCCTAAATTGTATGCTCGAGGCAACTATCTGCTCCTTCTTTACTTAAGACCGACCCTGGCCCTGCTTTATCATGGGCTCTGCGGACTGCGGCCCATGGAGATATGCAGGAGCCACCCTGTCGCACTTCATTCATTCATTCATTCATTCATTCATTCATTCATTTAAGATATTTACATAGCGCCCCTTCAAGATTTCTACTCAGAGGAGTTCCCGACTACAGCGCGGACACTGAATCGGAGTTTCACGCCGAAGCTCATGAGCAATTGCGAGAGAAGGACTTGCCCAGGGTCCCTACGCGGCGGCTTGAGGTGGATTCGAACCCGCAACCCTCCGGCCGCAAGGCACCAAACATACCCCTTGAGGTGGATTTGAACCCGCAACCCTCCGGCTGCAAGGCACCGAACATACCCCTACACCACCGCGCCCCGCGCCTTCAACTCGAAACCTTCCTTCTTATGTGCTCAACCATCCTCCTGGAACAGTCTACCACTTCAATTCTGTACTGCTGCCGTTGACTCTGACATTTACCAACTGCCTTCAGGCACACTTCTTTAGCTCTCTTAGTCATAGGCACAGAGCCTTAATTTGTGAGTTACTCAAATGTGATATATCAATTATTGTTCTCATACATACACGCTTAGACCTAAATGCATAGGCTACATCCAGGCTCTAATCCTACCGTAGCTATTCAAATCGATACCATAGTATGATAGTATCTTACCATAGTATCTGTGTATTCGATCAGCTTTTCCTCAGTAACTTTTTTTCTTGCTTCAACGAGCAAATGCTTCAGAAAAGCCTAACACAACACCAACGACTCAGTAAAATAATGTAAACGTAAGTTTCCTTCAAATTGAGCAAATCGCAACCTGTCTGGAAAGAATTATAGCAAATGGAAATTTTTCAGACGGTAAGAAAATAACTGAGGCCATGTTACGGTGATCTAGGTTGCTAATGGGCCTATATATATCTAGGTTGACAATAGGCCTATAAGCCTATTCAGGTTAATAATAATAATAATAATAATAATAATAATAATAATAAGCGCCCTTAAGCGACATGGATGAGTAGCCGTTCCAGATGCTTCACCTTATATAATGTCTAAGCCCCTGGGGAATGAAGTACCTCAGGGCAAAAAAAAAATAATAATAATAATTATTATTATTATTATTATTATTAATTTATTATTATAATAATTCTTCCTTTATTGAAACAATCCGGTTGACACATCGCAACCGGTACAGTTTACAGTTATGCAATTGAAACAATTCACAAGAACGCAAATGACAGAAGACATAAATCTTAACTACTAACAGAACAGACAGCCTGCAATACACGGCGCTAATAGCAGCCTACAAAGCATGTCTCTCCTACGGGGCTCGAACTCGGTACCTCTCGCTCTCTACGCCAGATGTTATCCAATGCGCTATTGATAATAGACCTGTCTAGGTTGATAGCAGCCATTAGCAGGCGTGTCTAGGTTTATACTATAATTATAATAGGCCTACCTTGAGTTCGTCTGCTTCGATGAAACCGCTCGAATCTTTGTCATATTCCCGCCAGACCTTGAAAGAGTGAAAATAAGCTGCTATTACAAATTTGACCATCACTCCAATAATTATAGACTCCAAATCTCCTCGTATACTCTTTACAATATAAAGTAAAATTAAGCAGATGAGGAGTAGGAGGAGGACGAGGAAGGGGAAGGAGACGGAGTAGGAGGAGGAGGAGGAGTCCTGTAGGCTAGTCCAGACAGGTAGCCATCGGAGTAAAGTATCAACGACTTCCTTTTTCTCAGCCTCGGCATATCAATTTTAAAACTGTGAGCGTTTGAGCGCGTTACCTTCATGAATTCAACGGAAGACGACAGAGGATTATCTCGACGGAATAGAAGCAGAAAACTTTCATCGGTCGGCAGAATCTGAGCAAGCTATAAACCCACACAGACCACAACCATCCAATCAACATAATAATTATCATAGCAGCAACAGCAGCAGCAAGATAAGGTCAGATAAGTTATTGTATTGTATTGTATTTGAACACTTGTTATAGCGCCACACCCAGATTGCCTATTCAGAAGCGCTCCCGACTATACTGCGCGGACGCTGAATCGGAGTTTCACGCCGAAGCGCATGAGCAATATTATTGCGAGTGAAGGACTTGCCCTGCAGGGTCCCTACGCGGCGGCTTTGAGGTGGATTCGAACCCGCAACCCTCCAGCTGCAAGGCACCGAACATACCCCTACACCACCGCGCCCCAGTTGTATTGTGTTGTATTGTATACAGTACTCCACGTTTATATTGCGACCGAGCCACCCGCAGTAAAGATCCGAGAAATTAATCTCTGATAAACCGACCGACCGGGAATCGAACCCGGGCCGCCGGCGTGGAGAGCGGGCTACCAACCCACTCGGCCACTCAGGACCTCTACACTAAGTCCAGATAAGGAAAGCCCAGGTAGGACAACATAAGGGAAGTTATAATAATGTGAGGTCAGGTATAAGACAAGGCAATGTATGGCAAGATGTGTGTGGTAAGGTAATTATATGTTTCGGATAAGACCGAATAAGACAAGGTAATGTAATGTAAGGTAATAATAATAATAATAATAATAATAATAATAATAATAATAATAATAATAATAATAATAATAATAATAATAATAATAATAATAATATCAATTATAATTACCGATCTCTGAACTCCGCTGAAATGACACTACATAATAATAATAATAATAATAATAATAATAATAATAATAATAATAATAATAATAATAATAATAATAATAATAATAATAATAATAATAATAATAATAATAATAATAATAATAATAATACCGTGGCCGCCTCATACATCCCTGAGACGGCGATCGAAGCTGGAAGGGCGGCGGAGTTGGCTGCCACAAGGAAACACGCCAAATACGCAGATCTACAGAGGAGGTACACCTTTGTCCCTGTAGCCGTGGAGACCCTTGGCCCTCTCAACAGAGAGGGTCTCGCCTTCATCTCCGAGATGGGTCGCCGCCTGACGAAAATATCCGGAGACACCCGAGAGACAGGATTCATCCTCCAGCGCCTGTCGGTTACGGTCCAGCGTTTCAACGCGGTTGCCTTCCAGGGCACCATGTCGAGGTTGCCCGGCGCTGAGGAGCGACCACCTCCAACAACACTAAGCCTTACCGTGTTTTAATAATAATAATAATAATAATAATAATAATAATAATAATAATAATAATAATAATAATAATAATAATATCAATTATAATTCGATCTCTGAACTCCGCTGAAATGACACTACATAATAATAATAATAATAATAATAATAATAATAATAATAATAATAATAATAATAATAATAATAATAATAATAATTACGACAATTTATATGGCGCCGTAACAAGGCCATGCCGTTACAAGGGCGCCTTACAAAACAGCCAACAGCAGTCGGGATAAGCCCTATCAAACAAATGTGATTTTAGCATGGATTTAAAAGAGTCCACTGAGTCGGCCAATCGAATAGCAGTAAGAGGAGTATGGTATGGTAATGTGTGGTAAGGTATGTATGTATGTATGTATGTATGAGCACTTGTTATAGCGCCTCTTCAAAATTTCTACTCAAAGGCGCTCCCGACTACAGCGCGGACACTGAATCGGAGTTTCACGCCGAAGCACATGAACAATTGCGAGTGAAGGACTTGCCCAGGGTCCCTACGCGACGGCTTGAGGTGGATTCGAACCCGCAACCCTCCAGCTGCAAGGCACCGAACATACCCCTACACCACCGCGCTCCACAAGGTAGGGTACGTTTCTATACCTCTGCGATGTCGATCTTGTTGTCTTGGTTGTCGTCGTAGGCATCCATGAACGTCTGTTTGAGGTGCACCATTGCCGTCTCCGAAAGAGCCTACACCGTGTAACACATGTACGGCAGTCGATAGTGTAACGCGTTACGATGAATCGCGATATGATGTAACGCAATTTTAAATGTAAACGTAGTTTAAATGACGATGTAATGCATAATGTATTCGTTAACTAGGGTGAGGTGAGGTAACCTTAGTGCAACGCACCAATTGAACCCTTTAGGTTCAGTTTGCTCTCAACCAGGTATATGAAATTTTACCTAATATATGCTAATCTATTATTATCAAAATGTATCAAACCTAATCTAACCTATTACAATCTTTCCTATTCTAATCCGATCTAATTTATTCAAATGACTTCTAAAGCGCCCTTCGTTGAACCCAGTGCATAATGAATAATCCGTTAACGGGTAGGATGGGAGAGGGGGAGTTTCGATTTATTGATTGGTCATGATGAACTAAACTGATGGCTGCGATCTTAAATCAGTTCGAAGTGTGTGACTCAGACATCGTAGGAAGAAGAAGACTTAGTCATCGCCAGAAGCAGCAGCCGAAACAGAATCATCATCATCATCATCATCATCATCATCATCACCACCATCATCATCATCATCATCATCATCATCATCATCATCATCATCATCATCATCATCATCATCACAGCCATAATTATCATCATCACCACCACCACCACCACCATCACCACTCCCATCATCATCATCACCATGACCACCATCATCATCATAATCATCATCATCATTATAAGCAGTATCAGCAGGATCTTGAAGTTAAGAAGCGAAGGCAGTGCTTCTATATCCATCGATCCGCCTGATTTGCATTTTCCACCAACGATGATATCAGATGCACTTCAGGAACACTCGCAGTTTCCCATCGTTCTTTTCATCAGTCGTATTATCGTTACCTTCATTCTTTATCGTTATCGTGTTATCGCTTGAAAACTGCTCGCTTTCGCCGAGGCGCTGTAGACATTTGCCTCACTATCATCATTATCATAACCGTCATGATCATTATCATCATCATCAACTTTCTTGTTGCTGTCATCATCATCGTCATCTTCGTCAACATTTTCGCTGTTGTCGTCATCGTCATAGTTGACTTACGTCAGCGCCGACGTCAGAGATGTTGACACTAGAGACGAACTCCCGAAGGAATCCATCTAGTTCATTGGGTTTAGCTTGTACTCTATCGGTTTAGCTTGTACTCTATCGGTTTGGTTTGTACTCTATCGGTTTGGCTCCTACTCTATCGGTTTGGCTTGTACTCTATCGGTTTAGCTTGTACTCTATCGGTTTGGCTTGTACTCTATCGGTTTGGCTTGTACTCTATCGGTTTGGCTTGTACTCTATCGGTTTGGCTTGTACTCTATCGGTTTGGCTTGTACTCTATCGGTTTGGCTTGTACTCTATCGGTTTGGCTTGTACTCTATCGGTTTGTACTCTATCGGTTTAGCTTGTACTCTATCGGTTTGGCTTGTACTCTATCGGTTTGGCTTGTACTCTATCGGTTTGGCTTGTACTCTATCGGTTTGGCTTGTACTCTATCGGTTTGGCTTGTACTCTATCGGTTTGGCTATGTACTCTACTCTATCGGTTTGGCTTGTACTCTATCGGTTTGGCTTACTCTATCGGATCCACGTTTCATTCCAAACTCTACTACCTTCATTTATGAATCTCTATCAGGATTATGATATAAAGAACTCGAACGGCATTACATATTGTACTTGCTTCGGCAGTACATATACTAAAATTGGAACGATACAGAGAAGATTAGCATGGCCCCTGCGCAAGGATGACACGCAAATTCGTGAAGCGTTCCATATTTTTAAACCAAGTTCACGCAATCAACTTAATTTAGCACTTTTTTGCGTTATGTCTTTTGTAATTTGAGTTCTTGTGAATTGTTTAATCGTCATATGCTGCTGGCGTGTAAACACCGCACGTGGCTGTCGATGCGTCAATTTCACGCATTTTTTCAGCTGTTTGATGGCCACGTGTTGAGCGCTTCTGAGAGACTCTTAAGTGGCGCTTTATAAATGTTTTGTTACATTACATAATATGTCCATGTACAACGCAGTGCATTTGTCAGACGCTTCATTAGGCCTAAAGAATAAATATTATTACTAAATTATTATTATATTATTATTATTAATATTTTTACTTGCCAAATACTCGTGGCCATCTGGCAGTTAGGGCCTACTCACCTGTAATGAATCGGTTACTGGAATCAGATGCTTTCGCCAACCAGCGTAGGGAAGTAGCCTAGTATGTATCCAAACTTCTCCTTCATAGTAGCACTATAATCGTTGAAGAGCATTTATATAGCGTCTTTTGATAAGCACTCACAGGAAAGACTTCAATTAGTTCATTTCCAGGCACATAACACGGACGAAATACTTTAAAAGTGTTTTGAGTCTTATATTTTTAGGCCTATAGACCTAATGAATTACAATAATGCAGGACGCAAAGATAGGCTACTGATTACATTTTCATTAGGGCCTAACATATCGCGTTAGGATTGGGCCTATATCCTCCATTACCATTACCTACTACCCCCCGTTCTATAGGCCTATATGGCCTACTGGTCACGATCTGCACCCACGCTCACATAACCGTGTTCTGTCTAGATTTGATTCCTTCATCAGGCGCGGTTTCCTGGCTAGGATGACTTGTTGTATAGCTAGGCCACAGTGTTTTTAGTTTATTATTTACTGACTTTTCTGCTACTGTTTGATAACTTTGTATAACTTTGTATAACTTTGTATGCACAGCGCCGTGCGTTTGCCAGCGTTTAATAATGAACACACTTACTTACTTACTTACTTATATGAACAAGTGCCTGCGCTATATAATTTTGCACGTGACGAAAATCCAACGACCTCTTATATATGCGAAAATCACTGACCCGTGACGAAGGCTCCTGATTGGCTGCCTTAATGGGGTCGGAAGGAAAGAGCGGAAACAAGATTGGTTGGTTTGAATTTGGGATCAGTTGAGTTCAAACTGTTGCCGCGTAAAGGTCGGTTGGAAGAAGTTGCGGCTCTCAATAGAACGAAAGTTAAGTTAACAGGAAATAACTTTGAGAAGATTATTTCTTGAGTGGAGAAAAGAATGACGATGATGATGATAATAATAACAATAATAATGATAGTAATAATAATATTATAATAACAATAACGGCAATTTCTATGGCGCCATAGCCTAACACAACCATGCCGTTACAATGGCGCCTGCACAAACATCATGACATCGTAACAAATAGGTCTTAAGTTTAATCTTTAAGGTGTCGGCTGAATGTAAACCTCCATATTAGCGTATTTTATTCCTTTTTCCTCAGTAAAATGTAGTAGCGTAGTTTATTATTATGGATGGTCAACTCCATTTTAGCCTATTATACTAGGCCTATGCATGGCAATGGAAGTCGGATTGATTAAACTAATTATTCGGCCTAGTTAAATGGAAGTTGGATTGCTTAAAATAATTTGCTTAGAAAGAAGTTGGATAGCCTAACTTGTTATCAAGACTTGTGTTCCTACTATTTCACGTAATTATAGGCTACTGCGGTTTGTCAGTTTTGAATTTAATAAAGGACGATTATTATTATTACTATTAATTAAAAATTAAGAGAATGAAGACCTATTGTTACGTCACTTTTATTATGAACCATGTCTATTCTTAGTAAGTTAATTTTAAATTCAGAAATTTAGAGAATATGGGACTATTGTTACGTCACTTCAATTATGAAACAAGTCCATTGTTATTACGTTTACATTTAGAGAATAAAGGCTCATTGTTACGTCATTTCAGTTATGACACGCACCTATTATTAGTAATTATGAAGTTAGAGAGAATAAAGGCGTATTGTTACGTCATTTCAATTATGAAACACGTTTTTCGCTAGTCATTTTTAAATTACTACTACTACCACTGTTGTTGTTATTTTCGTTATCCTCTAGGATTATTTGATCTGTCCACCGTTCGCCGCCCGCTCGGCTCCCGGCAGCCTTGACATGGTGCCCTGGAAAGCCACCGCATTGAAGCGTTGGATCATCACCGATAAGAAGGCGAGGCCCTCTGTGTTGACGGAACCGAAGATTTCTACGGCGACAGGTAGGAAGTAAAATTTTAAATTAAAATTTAATATTATTTAAAATTAAAAATTAATATTATTTAGAATTAAAATTATTATTATTAATTGTTTCTTAGAAGTACTTAAAAGCAGTGCCATCTTATGGCATGGGCATGCTGGGCAGTCGCCAGGGTCCCACGATTCTAGGGCCCCAAATTAAACAGATAAAAACATTACTGAGTGTGACCTCCACAATGGGGCAGCAGCGTTTAAATTGACTTTCACTCATGTGCATTGTAAATGATAGACTGAAAACCACTGACTTCAAGCCAATTATAAATCAATTATCTGCAAAGTAATTTCACAAACGTTTGTGTTGATTAATAATAAGTAATTATACTTTACCATCTCTGTGAGACTGTCTTTATTGTTATCATTTTTTATGTTGAAATATTTGTGTTTTTCAATGCTTACGTTAGGCCTGTATTGTTCATATGTTGTGTTAATCTTCGCTTTACAATATTTATCTATGTTTAATTAATGCGCTGAAACAATTCTTGATAAAACTGCTATTGCAAAGTAAAAACCTTAAGTTTAAACTTTAAACCTTGAAGTAAAAACTAAAGAGTAAAAACAAGTAGTAAAAGCTTTTTGTAAATTCACTGCAAGCATTTATTCAAAGTAACTACTCAGAGCCAGTAGAGTAGTTGACTAGTTGTACTTGTTATCTAGTGTGACATGTGACTAAAACTTAATCACGTCATTAAAAATTTTAATCGTGTCATTAATTTAGTTTAAACACGCATATTCTTACAAAGTTGACGTTGAACGAACTAATATATCCATAGGCTTGATTTAATTGATCGTTTAAATTTTTATGCCCTTGGGTGGGTAGAGACCCCATTGCTTTGCGCAGGGCCTACAATGCTGTTAAGACGGCACTGCTTAGAAGTACTATCTATATACATCTAGAATTAAAATGACCTCTGTATGTCTGTCTCTCTCTCTCTCTCTCTCTCTCTCTCTCTCTCTCTCTCTCTCTCTCTCTGTGTCTGTCTGTCTCTCTCTCTCTCTCTGTATATATAATTATATATATATATATATATACACGGTGAACGGAAAAAAACCGAACCTCTCGTATTGCTGCAATAATTTATGTAATAATTTGTACATTTTAATGAAACATGGAGAAACTTCAGTTTATAGGACATGAATCAGATAACTATCATTTGTTAGTTATAAATACTTATAATGTGTGCTCAAAATTCCCTCCTTTGGCTTCCACACACGCACAAAGACGAGCTCGCCACTGACTGTTGGATGTTTTCGTTACTTCTCGCAGTACGAGGTCTACCGCTGCCCAGCTTGACGCTTGCACGAACCAGTTCTATCAATCTTACGCAGAAGTTCGCTTAGTCCACCAAGTGTCCATGTTTTATCAGGAAATTCCCTAAGAAAACGTTTTGCACTGTAATTCTGATTCCGGCGTAAATATTGTATTACTATTCTGTCCTCTTCACTGAACGTCATTTTGTAACGGATTATTATTACAAATGACGTCACGGTGACGTCAGTTTTTAACTGGTATAGCGCATAATTATAAAATATAGTTAAGTCTATTGTGGGGAATAAAATAGTTTACGTTTTTGGCGTTAATTTCAGTTTTTGGAGAGGTTCGGTTTTTTTCCGTTCACCGTGTATATATATATATTAGGGCTGTTAACGATTAATTTTTTTTAATAGTTAACTATTTAAGAATTAACGATTAATTAATAGTTAACTTTTGATTAAATGCATTGCCAATAAGTAACGACAAATACAATATAAACATTATTTATTGTTTATCTTTTAACAGTATTACTAATACTTAATTTATTGCTAGTTAGTAGTTACTACTTAAGCTACATAGTAGCCGGGTTATTTGTTCAAATTAGTAGTCTTGTTTACGTTTTTCAATTCAAAATGTCTTCATTCATCCGATTACGTTAACAAACCAGTATGTTATCACTCTACGTTCTAGCGAGCAATGTGTTTGTTGACAGTATAACAAACGGTCTTCGATTAATCGTTAAAAAGAAATTTAATCGTTAAAATTAATTAACGATTAATCGATTAATTAATCGTTAACTTCCTCAGCCCTAATATATATATATATATCTACTATAAAGACTAACTGACTGGCTGACATTATAAACAGAAAGATAGATAGATACATACATAGATAGATACAGAGAGAGATAGGCAGAAAGAGACAGACAGGAGATAGAGATACTCTATACCGTTTACTGTGGTGATTACGATGATTATGACAAAAGCGACAACGACGATGATCATGGCCAATATGTTGTTGTTGATGACAATGATTGCTGTACCGATGACTGTGAACAGTGTGAATACGTTGGTGATGTAGATGTTGATGCTGAGTTTGTTTTACTTGCAGAATGGTGACAGTGTTCTTCATTCTGCCGCCATCTTTGGTCAGATGCTTGTGATAGAGGAAGAACTATTGTCGACCTGGGCAGACCAATATATTATTGCTCTTTATGACAATGATTGTTGTAACATTTGCTATACAAAAGGAGCTCCGTTCAGTCATTACACTTATACTATTATTATTATTTATTATGATTGTTAGTTGTTATTACTATCTTTATTATGATAATTGTTATTATTATCATTTTTATTTATTATTATTATCTAGGGCTGCAGATTTTAACAAGTAATTAATCGATTAATCGTTAAAAATTGTAATCAATTAATTTTATTTCGGCTTGTTCGATTAATTTTCTTGCTTATTTTATGTCGTCAACATACCTATTTCCGGAATAAACTATATGTCGAACAGTTATACTGTGAAACATGTTTAGTGGAAAATTAAGCTATTATTTTGCATTTAAGGTAAATACTGAGGGAAAAGTCGAAGATTGCGAAATTATTAAAGATTTATTTAGAAAGAAGGTAGTTACTACCTACATCATTTCTCAGTTTAACAATTTGAACTTTAGCATTTAGAATGATTGAAGGATTTATGTATGCAGTCTAAACAATTTTTCACGCTTTTCAAAAACCATTTGTGTTGAAGAATTAGAGAGTACAGTACTGCCATGAAATTAAATTTAAATAAATCTCGGGTAATAAGGGGATTGGCCATTTTTTTAGTACTTCATCTAACATGATCAGTGTAAATAGTATTCAAATTAACTATGTCGAAAAACTTGAATATTTGGGTTGTGTTCTTGTTTCTGCCAAATCATTTAAAGTTAATTTGCATGAAATGAGTCAAGTTTTATAAATCTTAGAACCTTTTGTATAGCAAATGTTACATATTCACTGAGCCAGTATTAATAGTATGTTGTTATTGCGCACTGCAAACCACTCTTACTGTACGGAATGGAGACTGAACCTCAGTAACAGTGAACTGAACACGCTGAAAGACACATACAGCAATAGATCTGCAAAATCTTCAAGTTCAAGGTCAGCTACTGCAGTGTCGAAGACATTCTGCATTTTACGCAGGAACTGCTGACTGTAAATTTGTGTGTGATCTCTTATGGACATAGTATCATTTGTATTTAGGAAACTATGTTATGCTTTAAATTAGTATAGTACAGGCAGGTCTGCTGTCCTGAGAATGCTGTATCCCTGTTTTTGTTTTTTCTCTTGTTGCTGTGAATCAATGACTGATATTATTATTATTAATGATAATGCCCGATGATTAATCCTTAAGAGGCAAACATAAATGTTCGAGACAGTTAATAATTTTAGGGAGCACCGTTGTAAATTTTCTGTGATGCACATAGTCTAATTTGTATTAATACGTCTACGTATCGTTCAAATTACGTTAGGTAAGGGGCCATCCATTTTAGTACGTACGCAGAAATCCGGATTTATTATTATTATCTGGGGCTGCGGATTTTAACAATTAATTAATCGTTAAAATTTTTAATCGATTAATTTTATTTCGGCTTGTTCAATTAATAACAGACAGACAGCTACAGCAGGAACAATCACCTCGGCAACGGCATTTAGCCTGCAGTCTATGCCTCTCCCACAACCCTTCTTCCTAGAGTAATTGCCTGATAGCTGAACTGTGACCCATTTGAAGCAAGGCCAATAATAGACAAAATCTTTCACGTCCCCCACCCCCAGTAGACCCATACGCAAGTAGATGCATTTGGGTTAGGCCTACTTTGGGTCTGCGTACGTACTAAATGGATGGCCCCTAAGTGTAAAATTATTATCACAGCAGTGTATGTCACGGGACCAAAGTCCGTCACGTGACCCAATATCGCAGTCACGTGACCAGAGTACAAGTCACGTGATCAAGACCGGTCACGTGACCAAAATCGAAGTCACGTGATCAAGGCCGGTCACGTGACCCAATATCGCAGTCACGTGACCAAAGTCAAAGTCACGTGACCTGAGTACGAAGTCACGTGATCAAGGCCGGTCACGTGACCCAATATCGCAGTCACGTGACCAGAGTACTAGTCACGTGATCGAAACCGATCACGTGACCAAAATCGAAGTCACGTGATCAAGGCCGGTCACGTGACCCAATATCGCAGTCACGTGACCAAAGTCGAAGTCACGTGATCAAGGCCGGTCACGTGACCCAATATCGCAGTCACGTGACCAGAGTACTAGTCACGTGATCGAAACCGATCACGTGACCAAAATCGAAGTCACGTGATCAAGGCCGGTCACGTGACCCAATATCGCAGTCACGTGACCAGAGTACTAGTCACGTGATCAATAACCAGTCACGTGACCAAAATCAGAAAGTCACGTGACCGTACTGAAGTCACGTGATCAAGGCCGGTCACGTGACCCAATATCGAAGTCACGTGATCAAGGCCGGTCACGTGACCCAATATCGCAGTCACGTGATCAAGGCCGGTCACGTGACCCAATATCGCAGTCACGTGACCAGAGTACTAGTCACGTGATCGAAACCGATCACGTGACCAAAATCGAAGTCACGTGATCAAGGCCGGTCACGTGACCCAATATCGCAGTCACGTGACCAGAGTACTAGTCACGTGATCGAAACCGATCACGTGACCAAAATCGAAGTCACGTGACCAGAGTACAAGTCACGTGACCAGAGTACAAGTCACGTGATCAAAACCGGTCACGTGACCGGAATCGAAGTCACGTGATTAGAGTACAAGTAACGTGACCGCAGTCGACCTCTTGCCACTTCAAGCGAAACTTGTAGGCTGTAACAAACGGCCTACGAGTTTCCGCGTCTCAACGATCAGCGCTTTGACACATTTCCTCTTTCTTCTGCTTTTACAGGTGTTTCTGCAGTTTTCACTTGACAACGTTTTGGGCCAAGGTTACTGAAACCGGTTTTCAGGATTTTGGCGAGGATTTCGCTTAGTAGCGAATTTCGTGTAAATGGGAAGTGCATGGTGATCATAGGCAAATTATAATGACAAGCAATCTGTACCAACCCTTTTAAGGGTACTTAATTTTTAATTCTGGTCTAGCATAATAGTTTGTGTGTGTATGTTTTCTGAAGTTGCGCTTAATTTTAAAGACCAGACACCGCTATATATGGCGCTGGAGTAATTGAATTAGCCGATTTTCTTTCACCATTTAAGCTCTTTCTTTTGTTCGTCATTTTATGAAATCCTCATCGAAGGAATTCCTTTCTAGTTTATGTGGCTTTAATTGACTTATTCCCGTTTTGTAAATAGTTTCATGTAACTGAAACAGGCACGTTATGAAAACATTAATTGCCGATTTGTAAATAGTTTCATGTAGCCTAACTTAAAACTGAAAAGATGATTAACTGATTGATTCGGTAAATGGCAGCGAATACATGTACATGTTACCATCTTAATTAGGACGAGCAAACAGCTAGTAGAACATCATTCTGTAATCTGTAGGCCTACATATTTGTCTGTACTCGCTGGACTCCATTTTCTGGTTTGACAATGCAGGACAACGACCACTATATGACTGTTTCGTAGGCCTGCTCACTGGCAAGCGTTCTTACTGCTTTTCGTTGAAAGTAACGAGACTCTTACATAGATCGAGGCTACACGCACAATCCGAGTATGTTGTCTTTCACACTACGTGCACGGCGGGATTGGAACCCGGATCGTAATAGTGCACTGAAGCTAAGCGCTTGCAGGGCCCCAGCTTACTCACGAGCGCTGGGCCGAGTCAGAGAGTGCCCAGAGATGCAAGTATAGGCCTAAAGATCCAAGTCCGGTACGTTGCCAGAGACCAGCGAGAACAGACAGAGGGTCCAATATCGGCCACGATGCCGCCTCATTAGGCCTAATTAATCCATTGTAATCTGTCGATGAATTACAGGGCATAATGATCTTTTTCTTAAAGTAATTAATAATTACGCTGCCTGTGCCCTGGTAAACTCCGACTTGGCCTACCCCGATTCACACGCGTAGGCCTATAGTAGGCCTAAAATGATCTTCACCTTGGTGTGCAGTGTGCCCACTAATCTTACGGGAAGTTACGGTTCCTCTCGGAGTCCGCTCAGAGTATGCGTGCATAATGTGCATTGTAAGCACGTAGGCTATACAGTCCCCGTATACATTACATAGGGTACATTCGTATTTATTTATTAAGCACGGTGAGGAATCTATCTAAAGAGAAATGGGATTTCGAACAAAAATAATATCGGTTTTACATCCTCACCCACAGATGTCGCCTCACTTCAGTTTTATTGCCTGATATTGAATGTGATGTTTTAAATATCCACAGGCAATGTTTTTGCTCTGCAAATGTAACTATTCGTCGATTTGTCTTCGTAAATTTAATAAACTTAATGCATTTGTTATGTAAACAAGACTCGACATTTTCCCGTTCGCCAGATGGCCGCCCTCAAACAAGCCACACGAAAAAGCATTCCATTCCTGTGCATTATTGGTCCTTCACTCCCTTATATATATATATATATATATATATATATATATATATATATATATATATATATATATATATATATATATTAGGGCTGGTACTGATTAAAATAATGTTAATAGATTAATCTCCTAAATTTAATCGAGATTAATTTGCTCCATATTAGCCTACATAAAGCGTGAAAAACTGTTTAGACTTTAAACTGTATAGACTGCAAAATCCTTCAATAATTCGATTTGCTAAAGTTCAAATTGTCAAACTGAGAAAGGTAGTCAGTAGGCCTAGTAACTTACCTTTCATCTACAAAATCTTCAATAATTTCGCCATTTTCGACTTTTCCCTCAGCATTTACCTTAAATGCAAAATGATCGCTTAATTTTCCACTCAAATGTTTCACATTATTATTGTTCGCCATATTGTTTATTCCGAAAATAGGTCGGTTGATGTCATAAAATAAGTAAGAAAATTAATCGAAAATTAATCGAACAAGCTAAAATTAATCGATTAAAAGTTTTAACGATTAATCGATTAATTAATCGTTAATATCCGGAGCTCTAATATATATATAAATGTGTGTGTGCATTATTATATATGTATTTATATATATATATGTATTTATCTATAATGAATGTATATATACTGACAACAGAAATTAGGACATAATGTCACTTGGACTACCACACACAGAGGGGAGCACTGGTTTCTCGAGTAACCGAGGACAGTGGAGATCGTTCATTCGTACCCATCGCCGCCAGAGGGCTGTCGTCAGGAACTGATGGATGGATGGATCCGGAGGTTAACGACATCTTATGGCATAGTTGTTAAAAACGGTGAAAACAAAATAAAAAACGGAAAAACGTCGTTTAAAAAAAATTAAAAACGGGAAAAAAACGAGAAAAAAACGGTAAAAAGAAAATAATTTGACTTTGTTGCATCTTTTACTGCATTTAAAAATTAAAAACCTTGTTTACACAATTTTATTTTAATCAGCAAATAACATAACTTTATTAGTAAACACCAAGTAACATTAATTTACAACAATAATTTTCTTTTTCATAAGTTTGGTTTAGTAAGAACTTGAGAAATTAAAAATATTGCAATAATAACAGACAGTAAATAAATAAATAAAGTTGCATAACAAAATAAAAAACGGGGAAAACGTGACGAGAAATAAAAAACGAAAAACGACGTTTTTTGGAAAATAATAAAAACCGTTTTTACAACTATGTCTTATGGCAACAAAGGCCGTTGACGTCGACATAAATTATTTTGAACTGATGATGATGTAATAGATCTGCCTTGAGTAACCATTAGGCCTATATTATCTATGTAGACTGTATACAAGACAGTGTAGAGCATCCATATTCTTCCATATATCAATAATTTCAGCATTTGTAAGATACGCTGCGCTGGCTATAATTATAGGCTTAAACGTTTCAGTACATAAAGATTCGAATTCAAGATCCAGCTGGTCCTGGGTCGGATCCATAGTCGTTTGGTTTCACCCCGAGGTACATGTAGGATCATACGAGTGTTGTTTTTGTCTATTAGCCCTAATATAAATATCTCGTCAGTTCGGTAACCGCTTCGTTCATCTGTCCAGAGGGTAGGTCTATGCTGTAACTTACACAATAATTCGCTATTTGATCAATTCACCTAGAAAGCTCGAGTAATTGGAAAATATCGGGGCAAGCATTTAGTATCGTGGTGCGTGTATTTTCTCCCGGAATTTTAGGCGTCGTGAGAGTCGGTTAGGGTCAGGTTATGCGTCGTGAGGGTCGGTTAGGGTCAGGGTTAGGGTTTGTGTCGTCTTTAGAAAACATCCTACCTTCCACGGAACATGCAAAAAAATTTGCTCCCGACGCCCGTAACCTCACGCACCACGATACTAATGTTTGAAAAGATCGGTTTAATACATATAAATATATTATATATATATATTTAGATATAGTCCCTGTACCCGTAATCCGTATATCTGTACATAAATGTCACCACTGACGATGTTGGTATACATTTACGGTTTCTATATTTATAATATTGTATACCTATATACATATGCATATATATATTATATGTATATAGGTACGTATGTATATATTTACAGATACTATATATATATATATATATATATATATATTGCCTGTATGCACAGGCAATATATATTATAGCATTCGCCATTCGTACATATATACGTGGTGTCCGTAATAAATGTATCAATAATATGTAGTCGTCGGTGGTGACATTTAGGCGTTCTTCCCGCCGAGAGTTCAAGAATTCGCATCGAGTTACGTGCTTGACAACCGACGTCAGAGCGGACGGGACGCACAAACAGAAGTTCTGCCGCGAAGCCCTATAGCCGCAAATAAATGTCAGAGCTCTCTCGGGATCTGCGGGTCGTAGCCTTTCTGGAACAGCAGACCGAGCACCGATCGAACGACAGTTACAGGCGAACGACCGACGCTGCTTTCCTGCCCTCGGTCAAACAAGACGCCGTCTCCGGCGGATAGGTGGCGCTGCTGTGGCGAGCGCCGTATTATCGCCCATTTCGCGTCGCAGCTGTGTCCCCGCATTGAACGGTCGGACAACGGACAAATTCGGTCGGGGAAAGGGTTCATCGCACAATATTTAATAAGAGTTGACTGTCGAACATCCGAAACCAACAATAACAATAGCAATTCTAACAATAAAATTAACTATTAGACCGCCCACGGCATGAAAACATAAACAAACTAACGACCAAATCGCACCGGGTGCGATCAGAATAGCCGCAAAGGGAGTCGAGCGCGTTATACCCAGAAACCGAAATATTACTACACCCCGTGCGATCGCTTTAGCGGAAGCGGCGGGCTACTACTTGCGCGCGAGCGTGTGTATACATCCGCGTGAATAGGCGAAGTCGGTTACGCATATTGTAGTCCTCCTCATCCTCATCCTCCGCTGCAACCGCCAGCGATGAATTAGTGATAAGTGGAGCTGGCGACACAGTAGCACTGCTTGAAATTCAAAGAGAAGACGCCCGCTGTTGTTGTTGCTACTGCTGCTGCTGTGTCCAGCTGCTTTCCTTTGGTCAGCTGTTGCTTCTGTGTCCAGCTGCTGCTACTGTAGACGTTGAGGCTGCTGCTGTGGCTGTCCAAGAGGGATCGACGGATAAACGACGACGTTAGGAGGAAAGGCAGCAGCGCTTTAATTAAGCTCCGCTGTTTTGTAAACAATGCAGGGAAACAAGGTAGGTATGCATGGCATGCACGGTGTGATATATGCATGTATGTATTATACGTATGTACGTACGTATACGTACTATGTAGGCTACGTATGAATGTATGTACGTACGTGTGTATGTATGTATGTTTGTATGTTGGTAATGCATGTATGCATTATGTATGTACGTACGTATGTACTATGTAGGCTACGTACGTACGTACGTATGAATGTTTGCATGTTGGTAGTGAGCGCAAGTATCTGTATGTGTGAATGTGTATGTTTGTATGTATGTATGTATTTTTGTATGTATGTACGGACGGACGTATGTATGTTTGTATGTAGGCATGCATGTTATGTATATTTGTTTGTATGTATGTTTGCATGCATGTGCGTATGTTGGTAGGTCTAACTCAAAGCCTATATGTATCGGGTTATTTATATATCTCCTGTAAGAACCTAACAAATTACTGAAACACGATCATAGATAATTATATGAAATATGAAATATGATAGAGATGTCGGGATATTTTCGTTATACTGCAGTGCACGAGTTCTCGAAATCTTGCCAACCGATAAGCGGCTTGTTCTGCCTTTGATATAAGAACTTAACCCTTTAACGACCGTATACGGTAGTAAAATACTTGTGAAAGCACTATCATCGGTTGTTAAAGGGTTAAATGAGGACATAGATCACTTGGACTAACATTAAGAGGAGCAATAGACTTAGCAAATGACCGAGGGACAATGGAAATCATTTACTCGTACCCATCGCCACCAAATGGCTGGCATCAGGAACTGATGGTGATAATTATGATGACATGGGGATCAAGGTGCCGAGTATTGCTATTCATATATGCTTATTTATTTTAGTTAAATATATAATTGTTTATATTTTCGTATGTTTGTGTAGCCTATGCATAGGTATACGCCTATATGTACATAAATATAATATGTATAGCGCCTAAAGACCTATATAGGTAGTATGTTTGCATAGGCGCCGACTTTTGGTTTTGTCTCTGGGTGCCACTGCCTGGGTCCTACCCCAGTACCCATGAAAACTTTTTATATTCTACATTGCCAAAGGTGACTTTTAGTACATTTTGGGAAAATAAATCTAGGGGTACGTGGTTAGAAAAAGTATTTGAAACTCACTATTGTGATATCATGCAATGTTGGGTATTTGTGTTGTCCTGCTTCACAAGTTGTGAGATTACTGTAACATAATGTAAAAAATTTGAATTTAAGGTCTGAATTCTTCTGGGTGCCAGGCTACCCACTGAACTGTGTCTCTCGGTGCATCTGCACCCAAAGCTCCCAAGGAGTCGGCGCCTATGTATGTTTGTATGTATGTATGCATATGTATATTTGTCATAACATCACATAAATGAGAATTTGCGAAGCGCGACTTAAAGGAAAAACTCATCAGTAGCGTTCCTCGACAAGAAGAACCCACGTTCAAACAGAATAGACTTCTAGCGAAAGCAAAGCTTCTAGGTTGCACTGTAGAGGAACGAGCCCCGGGGGCAGGGGGCAAAAGGAGCACCTTGATGTGTGTTTATTTGTTACATGTTTATTTAAAGTGTTTATGTTGTTTATGCAGTTAACAGTCAATGGGACGAGGAGTAGCAACGGGCCTAGGATTAAGCTGGCCGTTGTCATCGTCTGTTGCCTTCTTCTGCAACTCGTTTCCATGTCAACCGGTTACCAAGGAGATCGCTACAGTAGGTCCACTTTAGTGCATCTATACAGGCCTATGCGTCAACTTCCATTACTATTTGTATAGCATTTAATACAGCATCAGCAAGTCTAATGTATTCAACATGGATAGTAGAGTACACAATAAGGCATATTAACATTTCTATAGAAGAGATTTGATTGACTGACGTCGCCATTACCATGGTAACCAGCCACCTACTTCCGATTGCATAATTAATGAGTACTACCCCCGCCGTTTGGTCTCACATTTAGGCTAAATTATTATAATCGTATACATGCTTGAGCGCCGCTGTATAATTAAAACCTAACACCGTTAATCAATCAATCAATCAATCAATCATTCAATCAATCAATCAAAATGTTTATTTTACAACCAATCAAACAGAATCAACATGTTTAGATATTGCAACTCGGCTTAAAAAAACTAATTAACTAGCTTATAATAAATTCCCATGTATTAAGATAAATTAAAGACAAACACTTGAGTCATTTGATCTATAATAGCTACAACCTCATCACCAAAAATTGCAAATCACGCCTTTCTTGAACAAATTCGCGCCAGACTAACGACAATATTATCCGATTCATCGAACTCACTAAACCTCACCCCTGTTATCTCTCCACTGGTCTTCACTCAAAACTGAAACATTGCTTTTTCACTAATATCCTATATATCCCGATTCTTCCTCTTCCCTTCACCTCCCTCGCCATTTCAACTCTAAACATCATCCGTGCACCTTAGCCGTCTGCATGCTTGACCTGCTGCGGAAATTTATACCCTTTTGGATCTTGACCTGGAACCGATCTTGGCCCTACATGCCCGTCGATTTATTTTGACTAAACGCCAGCGAATAAGCTTGGACTTCACTTTTGGGAGCTGTAGGCCTACATGAAGAAATCGCGATATTATGATTGCGGTACGTGATATATTATAATGTTAATGTGTTTCTTTAAAATAATTATATATAATGCATGCGTTACTGTATTTGTTTTAGATCAGCCATCATTCTTAAACTATCGCAGACAACTATCGAGCGATTACAGTGAACCACTCATTAGCGTAGCCAGGTATTTCAGTTTATCTAAAATTTAATAATATTACAGACCCTAACATGAGTATGAAGGTCAGGGGCGCGGTGGTGTAGGGGTATGTTCGGTGCCTTGCGACCGGAGGGTTGCGGGTTCGAATCCACCTCAAACCACCGCGTAGGGACCCTATAGGCAAGTCCTTCACTCGCAATTGCTCATGCGCTTAGGCGTGAAACTCCGATTCAGTGTCCGCGCTGTAGTCGGGAGCGCTCTGAGTAGAATCTTGAAGGGGCGCTATTACAAGTGCTCATACATACATAGGCATACATACATATCGAAAACCGGTATCGGAACCGCCGCCATCAGCCGCCGCTAAGCCCTCCAGTCGAAACCAGTGGCTAAGCTACCGACCGCTAGTGACTTCATTTCTTTAATAATTTCCTTATTGTCTTAATCGCGATTTCCGATTTTTTATTTGACGAAGGCCCCAGTAGCAGAAGCTGCAGAACAGAAGCTGGTTCCTTCATGGGAGACTGTAGTACAAACTCCTAACCAGTTGAAGCCCAGTAGAAAACTATCACCAACATTTAGTTAAAATTAAAGTTACTCAAAATTAAAATAATTAGTAGTTTCAATACTTTAACGGCATCTTATTGCTACCAGGGCCTTTGACCTTACCTTGGGTTACCTATTTCAACATTTAAAATGTCCTAAATATGCTTTTGTCTCTGCCTATATGCGTGATGTCCTTCACTGGGTCCCTGATTTTCAGCGCATCTCCTACCGAGTTGCTGCACTTGTCTGGCGGTGCCTTCTTTGCTGTGCTCCATCCTATACTTGTCAGATCTTTGTCGACCTGTTATGTCTCTGACCTCGCAGTCCGTCGAACTCTGCGTTCTTCAGCAAGTGGAGGAGCTTTTGGTCCCGCGAGCTCACACTTCCATTTCAGATTCAAGAATCGACTGGACCCTAATACTGAAGTTATAATTGGTTGGTTAGTTGCTGTTTAAACGACGTTGTGTCATAACAAAGATGACAAGCGTCGACCTCCTTGCTCCAGGCTTAAGACTGGCACTACCACAGTACGATCAGTGTCGGAGTGTGAAGTTATAATTAAACTCATGAGGATGGATCGATGGATCCAGAGTTTAACTACATTTTATTGCAACTAAGGCCGATGAAGTCGAATGACAGAAAGTATTTTGAACAGTTCGCACCGTTCGTATGGAATAATTACTACAATGAGGAAAAATTCAATGTAGTTTAAACGCAGTTGTCAGATATAGATCGATTGCATGCAGTTTAAAGGTGTCTAAGATGTCATTGCATTATTAATTATTAACGACATCTATAATATTGAGTGCGCGGCCAGCCCGATGCCAACATCACTTTGACTCTTCTGAAGATTTCTATTTACTTTTTCTGTTAATCGCTACTGGGATTTGTAATTATAATAGGCCTAAGTATAAATGTAGGCCCTACAGACGTTTTCTATAGGCTACCGTCCGCATGACCACGACCGTGCTCCATTTCAATGAATGTAGCTTATAACTGCTAGATCCTTCATACCGCAGCGGCTCAGCCTTTTGAATGGGTAGCACCCCACTAAATAGCGCAGCAGTTTTCAAACTGTTTTCAAACTTTATTGTTATTGTACAACCAGGTAAAAAATCGAATGTTGGCATACCACCAGCAAAGTTCATAATTTTATTTAAAAAAAACAACAGCCTACCGAAGTCCCCTTGCAATTAATTATTAGGGGGAACATCGTAACTTCGTAAGTTGTCTTGCATGGTCTAGGCGGGTATTAGAGTCGTAGATAGACAAATTTAAAAATTAATATATAATTTTAAGAGTGTAATCATATCAACAAAAGGGCAAAATGAAATCACTATTAGGCCTAGAAAGTGTTAATGTGCGCTATGGGCTTGTTTTGACAGGCACAGATTTTCACAATCTGGTTTAATATTTGTCAATTTCAATAGCTAATCAAAGAAAGATGGGCATAGAGAATTAAAAATTTCATTTTTTCGCGTACCACTTAGCGATTCTTGATGTACCACTAGTGGTACGCGTACTACCGCTTGAAAACCGCTGGAGTAACGCTATACCGTTTTAGACACCTTTGAACGGCATGAAACCGAGGCTATATAAATCTAGATTTTCGCTCGTATAATAATCTTGTACACTTCTATTTAAAATGTGAAGAGATTCACGTGATATGTTTAAACTGCACGAAGCGATTGTATATAATGTTTAGCAACTGCGTTTAATGTTTGCTTTAAGTTTAAGCTGCAGCCTACAGCTATTGCTCCTGTTTGTTGCGTCACTGCTCTGTCTTTTTCGTACACGCTGTGTCTCCTTCTCTTTGTTACGTCACTGACTGGTCTGTCTGTCTGTCTGTCTCTCTCGCTCTTGAATAATATTGAACCCGCTATTAATTTTCTCCTGTTTGTGACGCCACTGCTCTCTCTCTCTCTCTCTCTCTCTCTCTCTCTCTCTCTCTCTCTCTCTCTCTCTCTCTCTCTCTCTCTCTCTCTCTCTCTCTCTCTCTCTCTCTCTCTCACCCGTTATCTTCTCCTTCTGTTTGTGACGTCACTGCTCTCTCTTTCTCTTTGTATCTCTCTTTCTGTGTTCTGCTACGTCCTGTTTTCAAACAGTATAGGTACTATAGGAGATATAGCGGATGACAGAGAGCAGTGACGTAACAAACAGACACGTCACTGCTCTCTCATCTCTTTGTCATCCGCTATGACGCTATCTCTCTTTCTGTTTGTTACGTCACTGTTCTCAATAATCGTTATCTCGATATTTCTACAGCGCCCACAAAAGTGAAATCGCGGAACCATGCAGTTTGACTTTATTCACAGGCGTTTAATCAACACAGAATCGATAGGCAGAGGGACAAGGATTAAAAGGTCAGGCAGGCAGACAGTCAGACGGCTAAGGCGGATGGTGTTTAGAGTTGAAACGGCGAGGGAGGTGAGGGGAAGAAGACGAATAGGGACACGATTTGTGAAAAAGCAGTGTTTTTAGTTTCGAGTGAAAGACTTGTGGAGCGATAGCAAAAGGTGAGGTTTTGGTGAGTTAGTAGATCCGTGGATCAGACATTTGTCGTAATATTGACGGGTGTTTGCTTCAAAGAGGTGGAACAGCTACGGCTATGCAGCGATTTGGAAATTTTAGCGATGAGGTGACGGAAGGTCGGAGTGTTAGAGCAGAAGAGCGTACTAAGAGGTGGTAGTGGTAGTGGTAGTGGTGGTAGTGGTAGTGGTAGTGGTAGTGGTAGTGGTAGTGGTAGTGGTAGTAGTAGTAGTAGTAGTAGTAGTAGTAGTAGTAGTAGTAGTAGTAGTAGTAGTAGTAGTAGTAGCGTCAACTGTATTCTATTATTTATATCAGAACTGGTTTGTGTGACGGTGGCTTGGTTTGTGTGTGTGTTGGTTGCTGTAGGCGTGACTGGTGTGCTCGGTGGGGTGACTACTGCATCCCTAACTCACGGCTTCGGTTCGGTTCTTGCTGCGGTGACCTGCGCTGCGTCTGCGGAAGTCTGTTCTGGAAGCCAGGGCAGTGTCAGTGTCGAAAGCCATCTGTCTTCGGATGACAAGGATGTGTTGGAGGGGCGACGGCCGTGGCTGCGGCTGAGGCTGGGCAACAGGGAATTAATCGAGACAGAGACAGACGGACACACAGACGGACAGATGGACAAACAGACAGATAGACGGACACTGAGACAGACAGACAGATAGACAGACAGACAACCAGATAAACGGATAGGCAGACACAGAGAAAGATACACTAATAGACACACAGACACACAGACAGACAGATGGACATATAGAGACAGACATACAGATAGACAGACACTGAGACGGATAGACACACTGACAGATACACAGACACACAGGCAGACACATTACAGTTAGACACACATATAGACAGATAACCAGATAGACACACAGACAGACAGACAAACAGACAGACAGGCAGACAGACAGAGAGCCAGCAACTGCCCAGCCAGTGGCAAGCGTCACCGTCGCCAACAAATTCAAAGCACGTTCTCAGCTAAAAATAGATTAGAGCATGGACCTGAAACGCAATAGAGCGTCTGTCGTCGTAAAACTAAATAAAGAAATTCAATTTAATCGTCTTCACTTCTCTCTTCATACAGACCCATAAACAATGGCCATATAAGTTATGACTCCCAGGCACGTCTTCGTGACGTCAGTGGAAGGGTAGGCCACACTCGCGACCACATTAATTCCTGTTGAAATCAGGCACCAATGTATCTAGACCGCTGACTCAGTTGAAGCGAATTCATAGAATGAAGCAGAGATGGGTACGAAGTAACAGTGGGGTTTGGCATTAGTGTAATTTTCGGAGGGTACTGGGGTACTCACGCCCCTCGATACTTGGATCGGGGTGTTGTAACCCCTCTTTTCAACTACCTCACTACTGCCCACGATCTACGGCACTCAAATACTTGTTTTTGTTTATTATTATTATTATTATTATTATTATTATTATTATTATTATTATTATTATTATTATTATTATTATTATTATAATTTTTCAATGCCCCGAGGTATACAGGATCCCTCAGGGACTTCAACATTATCTATTGTAGAAAATTGTCAGGAAAGGCCCTACTCATCTATTATTATTATTATTATTATTATTATTGTTATTGTTGTTGTTGTTGTTGTTGTTATTATTATTATTGTTATTATTATTATTATTATTATTATTATTATTATTATTATTATTATTATTATTATTATTATTATACCTATTACGCAAATGGGGTAAGGAAGGGGAGTATAACTGTGGAAACCCCCAACTTTCTAGATCAACGTTACACCTTCTCGGGTAGTAGTAGTAGTCTTTAGCAACATCTTACAGCTGACAGAGCGGTTGACATTGATGTAATTTTCCTTCTCTGTCGTGGATTGGGACTGGCACCACCCTCGGTGGAGGGAGTTCTTGAGCATAACGATGCAGCCAATTAGCAAGGGCGCCACGTGTGAGGTCTATAAGGGACGTCCCCCCCCATTCCCATTATGCTCCCTGTATTAGCGATGCAGAACGGCCGCTGATACTGTGGTCTACGACGAGACAAAAGTGTCATGCTGTTAATTTTACAGGCAAAGCATATTTCTTTTGTCTTGCATTTATCGTTAGATTTGGCCGCTAATGGATGGTCTTTTGGCGTGAAAGCATGCTCCATTCGTCTTAAGGAAATTTACTACTATAATACTGGCCCAGAATGCATGTAACGCCATTCATTGATCGGGCTATTAGGGCAGTTTCATTAACGATTATACATAATATACACATATATATATATATATATATATATATATATATATATATATATATATATATATATATATATATATATATATATATATATATATATATATATATATATATATATATATAGGCTAAACAAGTGAAAGTCGTTTGGCGAAACTCTTGCATATCTGTTTTGAAGTCTCTCTGTGTTCATTTTTGTATGTCTGACTCTGTGATTTGCGTCTGTCTGTGTGCCTGTCTGTTTGCCTGCCTGCCTCTCTGTTTATCTGCCTGTCTGTCTGCCTGCTTGCCTGTCTGTCTGTCTGTTGTTTTACCACTGCATGAATGTACGATGGATGTTACTTTGTATACGATTGAACATCCCCCGTCTGACCCACCGCGTCGGACCGCCTGCCTCTGTGACGGTCCAATTCTCCTCCGATCGCTCCCTTCTCTCTATATCTTGGACGCACTCAAGTCGATTGTTCCAAAGGATGTAATTCAATACTGGGCGATATATGCGCATTCAATCGATTATTCTGTCTTTCGTTGTTTCTGTGTATGTGTGTCTGTGTGTCCATGTGTAGGCGTGTGTCGAGGTGTTTGTTTGTGTGTCTGTATGTGTGCCTATGCGAGTCTGAGTCTATATATGTTACATACATGTATGTATGTATGTCTCCCTCACTCCCTTCCTCTGTCCCTCCCTGTATCAGCGTATATAGCAGTCTGTCTGTCTGTCTATCTGTCGATTATTCTGTCTTTCATTGTTTTTCTACTTTTGTGTGTGTGTCTGTGTGTGTGTGTGTGTGTGTGCGTGTGTGTGTGTGTGTGTGTGTAGTGTGTGTAGGTGTGTGTGTGTGTAGGTGTGTGTGTAGGTGTGTGTGTAGGTGTGTGTGTGAGGTGTGTGTGTGTGTGTGTGTGTGTGTGTAGGTGTGTGTATGTGTGTGTGTGTGTGTGTGTGTGTGTGTAGGTGTGTGTAGGTGTTTGTCTGTCTGTCTGTCTGCATATTTTTCGGCGCTGAGATGAAGTCGTCGTTGCACCTTGAACAGCGGTGATGGGTTTGTGGTTTCCAATCACGATTATGGCAGCCGGATAATTATGAACCGAGGATCACAGGACAGAACAGAGACAGACAGACAAACAGACAAACAGACAGACAGACGGGGAGAGAGGGACAGACGGAAGAAGGAAGGAGGGATCGGCCGTGTAAGTCCTGATTCCTCGTCCAGCCAATACCCGCCCATCGGTTCCCCGCCCCTGCTCTCGACCAATCGTCTCCCAACAGACGTTAATAAGCTTTGGCGGGAAAACGACGGATGAGAAAAAGGCTCCCTTTGACAAAGCTTTGCACGCCACCAAGTTAACCGCTGTTGTATAAATCGCATTGAGTCTGAAAACAATCAGTTATGGATAGCTGAAACTCAGTTGCGTCACTTAGCGGTGTAACGGGAAACCAAGACTAACGCTAACCGGAAGTTTAGAAGTCATTGTGAACCTTACCCGACCGCGTGTAGTTGTCCCCTTGCCGCGCTTTTAACGACCGTTGTCTGCGCTGACAGCGAAATCGACGTCATCGCAGCGTCAGTAGTTGGATTATGGAGCGCTATATTTCGGGACTAATTATTAGCGACCGTCTCAGTCAGTCAATCCTATTAATACGCGCCCATCAATCCTGTCAGGTCTCTGCGTGCTTTTATATCGACCCGTCTGACCTTTTGTACCCGTGCCAAGAAAGGAGAACGGCCCATTTTTATTCCCACCACAGGCACAATACTAAATAGGCCTAATTATAAAACTTAGTCCTTGAACTTTTGGAGAAGTAGGCCTACTTCGTTGTTTTGGTTTTTACACTGCAGACGAGAAGTATGCAATTGCAGTGGCGCCGACAGACGCCAAGAAAGTGGAGGCAAAGTTGCAAACACACTGAAGACATAAAACATTGCCAGTCATGCAAATTACCAAACATATCCGTTAATGTTCTTTACTGTTTTGTCGGCTGTTCGCCATATTTACGCAATGACATTCTTAACTTAATATAACTAAATCTAAGTTGATAATTAACTAAAACGCAATACAATTAAACGCGCTCGTATTGTTTACTACGTCATGACGCGTAATGTCCGGAGCATAGATTTAAGTAGAGGCTCAGGCTGTAAAGTGTAACTAATAAAATTGAGATAATTATAATAAAAAGGCTCAATGAGTGTAACCATAGAGCTACTAACAATAGCACATTCATAGCGAACATTTTTTGTATAGCGCCCTGCAAGAAAACTATACTCACTGTGTCGCAGTGTGCTTTTACTAATACATTTTTGCCGTCCAGAAATGCTTAAACATTAATTATTTCACACATTTAGATTAAGATATTTACATTTAGAGGGTAGCATTAGAGGTTTTGATTTGCACGAACCCATCGTGTCCACGTTACAAGGTATACGTGTTCCGACCAGTCGGTTACCTTCCGACCAGTCGAATTATTTACCTTGTAAGATAATAACAGAGCCATGAAGGGTTTTTATTTGTTCCTGTTACGGTGGGGTCAAGAATGCCCCAAAAGAAAGGTTGGGGTCAAAAATGCCACAAAAGAAAGGTACTGATATTAATAAATCTCCTCACTGCTTCATCCCAGGATGTTGGCGCAGTTTTGACAGCGAGAGGAGGCGGAATTTTAGAGTCAGCATGGCAGGCCTGTATCAAGCATGCTCAGTTGCTCACCCATCCAATTACTGGACTCGCATTGCTAAATTTAACAACGTGTGCCTGCCAACATCGTATCAACAACACCGAGTCGTCAAATAGGTTTTGTGATTTCCGATTTGTGTTTGAAAGGAATGAGTGAGGCCTATCTGCATGACAAAAAGAGCAACGAATGCGGGAATTGCGTGTCTGAAGCAGTCCATGGTCGGTGAGAGTTGCCTCATTTCTCCCCACAAACCCTGCCCCACGTGAGAACCAGTGTAATTACTCCATAAAATACAAAGACAGTGACGCAGGTTGAGGCAGGTTCGATTCCAAGTCACGCCCCGGAGGTCCTATATACTGGAGAACGTGCGTGCAGCGATTTGGCGCGCTAAGTACTTTAAATAACCCTTCGAACTCTAGTTTTTCTTAAATCCCATTTGTTTATGAGCGAAAATATGTAGCCTACAGAGTGGACATAAAAAATACCGGTTTTCACCCTATAGTAGGCCTATACGCTGTGGACAGCGTAGGGTGAAAAATTGCAGTTAGAAAGAGAGCGCTGTTTCTTTGCCCACTGAGCGTCGTTTATTAAAGCTGGGAATTGAATGCCCAATCCATAGTGGAAAGGTTGATGAAGGAAGTGAATTGAAAAGGACCTGGCTTAACAGCCCGGAAAGCATGGATTTAGCGGAGAGTTGGTTGGTTCACGAGACTGCTATTTGTGTAACAGTTTTGCGGACCCACACACACGTACACACGTGCACCTACACACACGTATACACACACACACACACACACACACACACACACACACACACACACATGTGCACACACATACACACACACACACACACACACACACACACACACACCTACGCACACACACACACACACACGCACACACAACACACACACACACATGCACACACGCGCGCACACACACACACACACACACACACACACACACACACACACACACACACACACACACACATGTGCTTTACCACAATCTAAGCCGTATGGTATGTTCTGAAATCCAGCATGGTCAAATTGCTTACACTAACGGTACCATATATAGTATAATTTCATACCGCAATCATATCTTTATTTTTTCTTTATTATATATATATATATATTCTCTTTTGTATAATATTATTTATCATTTCGTTTTGACTCGCCGTTTCCATCTACAGGCGTGTCTTGTATTTTTCATAAGCGTGCTGCGTCGTCATCGTCGTAATAAATTTCGCCCACGCGAGATGTCGCCAGCATATCCCGAGCGGACGATGAAAGGCGCGGCTCTTGCAATCGATAATCCGCGGCGGCCGGCAACAGCAATGGCGGCCAGAGACGAAAGTCGGTCGTAGACGTGCGGCTACATATTATATAGGAGTTCATGGGTTAGAATAATGACACAGAGACACGCTCCCAACCGAATTCCCTCTGGTTTCTGCGATTGTGTTTGAGTGCATTTATGCTAGTGAATCTTTGGCTGGGTCACTGAGGAATGGAGGCGGGGAAGAGCGGAGAAATTGAACGAAAGATGCGTATCGTGGGACTGGGAGGAGCCTCCGAGTCCGAGGGTACTTGGGTAAGAACAAAGAAAGGGCGGTCCTGGGTGAAAGAAAATGGGTTGGAAGGATGGAGGGCAACAGACAGAGGCGAAAATCTATAGGCCTACATGACTTGGGGGGGGACAGAGTACCTACGAGGCCCGGATTTTTGGAGGGACAGTAGGGCTTAAGTCAAAACTTGGGGGACAGTCCCCCCCATGATTTACGCCACTGGCAACAGAGCATGACTTCGACAATATACTTTGTCTACATTGGCGTTCCTTCAAATGAGTCATAATTCAGCTATCAGACAATTACTAATAGGGAGGAAGAATTGGACAGTGGGCATTGGGAGCGGTATCAAACGCTTGTAGGGGAAAGTAGCCTAAAATGACATACTCGGGTAAAATGACATAGGTGGCATGTGGGCTGGACGGTAGTATATACTGTCAACTTACTCACTTACTTTCCTCGAGCGTGGCACCTGCTGTTGCTATTTTTAGTGAACGAATATGGCGGCATGCGCAGAAGTGCGTGGTTGATGTTTAGATTATTTGTGACATTGCGATACAATTTGATAGTTTACGACAGTCAAGGCTGCTAAAAAGGTACGTGCAGATACTGAGGAATTTAGTCTTTTGTAAAGTGTTTGCATATTATGTCGATCAAGTCTCGTACAACTTTTAGCTTGGAGCATTTCGTCGCGGCTACAGCGGTAGGTCTCAACCTAGCACCCATAGACAGGGTAAAATGACATACAAGTCATAGGGCAATATGACATACATGTGTCGTTTTGCCCGGACATACTGGGTAAAACGACATAGGGTGTGCCATATTATCCACTGCAGTAATTATTGCCATTTGATAAGTTGTCTGTATTGTATTTTATTGTATCTAAAGATTTATATAGCGCCTCTCTCAGAATAACTATTCAGAAGCGCTCTCAGCACGAAAACCCGGGGGAAAAGAAACGTCTTTAAAGAACGAGAGACCAAAGAGGAAAAACTAGTCATTAGTTTAGCCCTTAATGAGGGGAAGGTCATTCCAAGTAGAGGGACCAACCACAGCCCGGCGTTGAGCCAAGGCAGTCCTAGTCCTAGGAACAAAAGATCTAGCCAATCAGCAGCACGAAAGGAACGAGATGAGGTCGCAGATAACGGCTTTCGCATAGAGTCAGAAAGATACTTTGGGGCACTGCTCAGCTGTGCCTTTGAGACTAGAAAGAGTACTTGAAAACCTACATATTGTTGATACTTATATATCACTAATCTTTGCTCCGATCAGTTAATTCACTATGACATGTTGTATACAGGATGGTGAACAAATACAAAAGAAAACCAGATCGCCAGAGTTGGAATTCAGAATACATGAGGCTAGCTTTTACAGCAGTTGAAACTAATGAAATGGATTGGCTACGAGCTTCAAATGAATTCAACGATCCACGGGGTACATTAAGACTTCGAGCCAGCCACTACACTGTCAGAAATTGCAGTGTGGCCATTTTGTGATACTGGTGTCACTTCAACACCAGACACTCATCCGGACGCTGAACATTATGCAGCTCATAAGCCATCTACGATGACAGAGGGTATTGCAGGCATTAAACTTCAGATTTCTCACTCAGAGAAAACTACAGTGCTTCCAATAAGCACATCTTGTGTATGTACACCAATTCGAGCTGTTGATTTGTCTCCATTTCCTCCCTCATCACACTCTGCATCCCGTAGTAAGAGGACAAGTGAACGTGCATCAATTTTGACAAGCAACCTGTACCTGATGATTGCCATAAAGTACAGTGAAAAGATAGACAGAAAAAATTAAAACCGAGAAAGCTCACTCTGGAGGAGCCACAAAAAGAGTTCCTGTGAAAAAGAGCAAAGCTGCATGCAAAAGTACCAAAGAGAGGTGTGGACCACATGATGATTTCAAAAGGGCAAATGAGCCAAGGCCTTCAAGCCAGAAATTAAATGAAGATGATGCAGATCCAAGATTCCTGTTTTGCAGTGACTTGTCCAACTCACGTGAACGTGAGCCGTGGATCAAGTGCACAGTTTGCCACAACTGGGCACATTGTGAATGATCTCAAAGAAAACAAATTTTTGTGTGTGATTTGTGCAGTGAATAGGTAGACATCGCTCTTGTTATGTGTTGGGCACTGATCAAGTAGGCCTACAACAAGTTTGGCAGACTTGTAGCAATTGATTTTTGAGTTTTTATACATTAGTGCTAGTCACATATTGGAAGCTTTTTCATGTAGTGTTGTTGACCTAGTTCTTCAGTTTATTTGCTGATGATTGCTTAGTTTATCGGTATAAAATGTGTTTGTCTTTCTTGTAACAGTTTCAGTTGAATTGCAGTTCTGCTTGTCCCTGAGTCGTCAGTGTTGTATTTTATCACAATATTCATGTTTAACTCTTTTAAAAAAATCCTAATTGCGTTGTGGTTCCAGCAGCTGTTTAGTTAGTCTCAGAACATCAAAATATAAAATATAAAATGTTATAATTTTAATTTTACTATAAATAATAACTGGTAACCATTTTATGTAAGCCTTACAAATTGGGTCAAAAATGTGTATGTCATTTTAGACTATACCCTATGTCATTTTGCCCAGCACATAGCCCAAAATGACATAGAACAAGCATTTTTACAAAACTGCCGGTTTTTCTGTTCTCATATATTTATTAGTATTTGGACCACTGCATTATGTAAGTGCACTAGGTGTCTGATAAACAGGATAACAAAGTCCCACTTGTGCCATAAATATTATGCTAAACTTGCAAAAAATCCTTAGCTATGTCATTTTGGGCCACTTTCCCCTATGCCCGTTTTACCTGACTGGATTACACATCGTTCAATCTGGGGATTCTGGCCTAAACTGCAGGCTTCTACTGCCCCAAGATTTGAGCTGCCTGGGTGCTTGTTGGTGCTGCTACTTTAAACACTAGTCTGTAGGGTATACATACATTGGTCTATTAGCACAGCAGATGTTCAGTCGATGCACTTATTATATAGAGACTAGTTCACCGAGTTACATTAAATTTTTACATATTCACACGGATACAGTCAGCCGTTCTATAGGATTCAGAAGGGGGCCGCGCCAGCGTCAGGCGTACGTACGCAGGTGGGATGGTGCAAAAAGTACACGTAGGCTACGTACATGGAGAGGTCAATTTTTCCGGATTTCTGCGTACGTACTAAATGTATGGTCCATATATAGGCTCCCTTCCAATTAGCGGACGTCCTCGAGGAAGCCCCTTTGTGCAGCTGAAAACAAGCCAGGGAAGCTATATATGGAAGAATGGAACGCGTGCAAATAATTGCATATCCGGTTGCATCCTTACCCACAGATGTCGCCACGATTCAATCTTTACACCGGATATTAAATATTATGGCGCTTTATAATTCTCCACAGGCAGGTTTTTATTTTGCAGGCATCATTATTCGTCGAATTCGCTTCAAAAATATAATAAACTGGAATTTATGCGTTAGTTGTACATTCGATCTCCTCCGTTGTACCATAACGCTGTCTCATCGGCTTGACCTCCCCGAATTGTGACCTGGCACCGGATCGCACCAAACAACCTGGCCATTGTTGACTTGATTTGATATTGCGCCAGTAGACCTATATAGGCTTATATATACTTTGGTAGCTCGTCTCCCTGACGTGGCTTTTGTGTGGTGTCAGATGAGACATTTCTGAAGATTTAGGCCTACATTACATTAGCCTAGGGCCTACATATGGTGTACCAGTAGCCTATAGTGGTCCGCTTAGCTACTTTGGTTAGAGCGTACATTCCAAATGCACCTTTAACCGTGAGGTTGTCGTTCACACAGCTTATTTCACAGATTAATCTCGGGCTAGCACGGTCCGTAGGCCTACACGGGTCTTTAAAAAGCTGCGTTGGTGAAGGATCTCTTCCGATCAATTCATTGAAAAAGAGCAGGGTCGAGGACATTAGCCTAATATGGTCGCTATATAAAAATGTGTTTATTTACATTTTACATTTACCCAAACAGATAATGTTACTGTTGGTACAAACCGCACAACTCCCTGTAATATGTTGCTATCTGTTGTATAGGCCTACCGTGATCATGATGTAGGCCTATGCTATGTTGAAAACTAACATAGCTGCTCTTGCTGTTGACGTCGATTTCAAAGCCAAGGGCGTAACTTTGCCCCAGAAAGTGGTGGTGACCAATCCCCTCCTCCTAATTTTTAACGAGGCCTAGGCCTACGTGGCAAGTTAAGCGCAGGAACCCGTTTAATATCAGAGGGTTGTTCAGAGAGTGTTCGATGGTGTTCCAAGTCCAGTTGCGAAGGCGACAGAAACTCTAGCAGTGTCGATCGAAGCCTCAGAGATACGCTACGCATTGTCCGGCTGCTACTTTGGCTTAATTTTAAATGAATATCGTTATACTGTACTCCCAATAATCGATGTTTTGGTACCAATTATAGTCATTGTCAACGTTAAATGGTTATTCCGTAGTCTAGGTTGGTAAATTATGTTAACGTCTTGATGCTGGTAAGTAAGCAGTCTACCAATGTCCATGATAATGGCATCAATCCAGCTTCAATTTACGAGAAATGTTTTCATCAATAGATATTTAAGCAAGAATGATTGTCATCAATCCAACTTCTATTTATCCAAGAATTGTTTCATCAAGCCAACTTCTCTTTAGGCAGAAATTATTTTCGTCAATCCCACTTCTATTTAAGCAAAAAGTTCATCGATCCAGCTTTTATTGAAAAAAGACTTGGTTAGCCTAAATCAATCCAGCTGGCATATTTACGGAAACAGCTATTTCCATCAAACCAACTTTTATTTAAACAAAGATTTAGTTTCATCAATCCAACTTCAATTTAGCCTGATTTAGGCCAACAATTATTTTCACGATTTTAATTCAATATAAAATAATTTACCAGCCTAAACTAGGTTTACCCGCTAAATTACCATAGGTTGCAGTTAGAGCGTCTACGCATCCTAGGCTACCTCCGAAACATCATACATTGCATGCACATTGCACAATAATAACCTTTCGCGGTCTCTTTACGATTAATCGATCCATTTTTTAATATGAATTTGATAATTTGAGCAGGCCTAAGGTAGTGTGGACACAGTGTGGACGCCTCTATCAGCATTGCCGACTTTGCGATGTTAAGTATATGCATGATTAGCCTCGGTTGTAGACAGCCAAATGCTTTCATGTTAACAAATATATTTCATTGCAGGACCAAAAAGTGGTGGTGACTATCACCACCACTTTTGAAAGTGGTGGTGACCGGACACCACCGTCACAATAGAAAGTTACGCCTATGTTCAAAGCCTACTAGTGCGATTTGTTATCCAACGATTGGACGTAGTTGAGAATTAATATAGGAGCGGTAGCAAGCGATAAAAAGGTGTCTTTCAGTATGTAGTCCGTATACACGGGACCTTAACTGACGAGGCACCCATTAAAACACGGAGAGCGGTGGTGATCAGGATCTCACCCGATCAATTCATTGAAAATTGAACAGGGACGAGGACATAATATGATCGCTATAGAAAAACGTGTAGCCTACATTTTACATTTGCCCATACAGATATTGTCACTGTTGGCTCACTTCCCCGTCAAAGGTTTCTATTTACTGTAGGCTATAGCCTATAGGCCGTGATGTATGTTGGAAACCAACTTAACCAAGGAATCTATAATAGTACGTGTTTGTTTGGAAACTATAGGGTAGAGTGGGGCAAAACGGGGCAAAACGCCCCATCCCGGCCCTGTCCCCTCTGTGCCATGTAATGAAATTTTTGAATGTTCTGGGGTTTCTTAGTTGTACCCTAATGAGATAATCGTCAGTTATTTATCTTTAGACTTTGCTTATTTTTATTTTAGAAAAATTGATTTTTTCGTGTTTCCTTATAAGAGTCAGCCGGCAATTCTGTATCATTAATGGTGCCAAAATGCGACATAGCCAATAATACAAATATAGGTCTGAAGTATACCCTATATCGAATAACTGGGCACTAAATGGGGCTTTAACATATCAATTTTTTATTATATGGGCAATCTCACAAGGTAGCACCAAGCGGGGCAAAACGCCCCTATGGAAAATGCTTACATGGGGCAAAACGCCCCCTCTCACCTCAGAGTCACCTGAAGCAAAGCGTATTTCTTTTATTTAATTATTTTTAAGACATCTTTAAAAAAAAAATTCTAGAGATCTTTACTTCTTATAGTTATTGTTGCATCATGGCAGTGATTGCAGTTGATTATGTGCATCGACTTTTCAGGTAGCGGGGGTCAAATCACGGGGGAAGTTTTGCCCAGGTGAAAACGCCCCCCGAAACTCTGTATTTTATTATTTTTTAATGTAACATTTTAACGGACATAATTTTACTTTACTTGGGACATTCAGTACAAGGTCTTACAATAATTTCATGCTGAAAATGTTGTTACTCACTTTGTAATTGAGCCAAAAGGGGGCGTTTTGCCCCACTCTACCCTAACGTAGCTGTTCTTGCTGTTGACGTCGACTTTTGTTACTATTCTAAGTAAAATTATAGCAAAGTCTGTGGGTTATAATCTAGCGATTAAATGCAGTTGAGAATTAATATAGGAGCGATGGCAAGCGTTTAAAAGGTGTCTGTGGAGTGTGGACCATGATACACAGAGAACTTAGATGACGTGGCACCTATTCAAATGGGCAAGCGATTGTAATTAAAGGATGTCACCCGATCAATTCATTAAAAACGAACAAGGTGTAGGCCCTACGGTCGCTACAGAAAAATGTAGGCCCTACATAATTATTTACATCTACATTTACCGTATGCGCACAGCCAGGGGCGGATCCAGAATGTTTATCAAATGGTCGTCGAAGGACGATCTCGAGGCCAAGACGCCGAGCAGAGTCTCGAGATGTGCCCCCCCCCACATCACTGAAACCAATGGTTGAATCTTTAGGCTGTCATGTACAAATTGCTGTTTGTTTCAAAACTTATAGGAATCAGATGTCACTGAACTATAACGTAGCTGTTCTTGCTGTTGACGTCGACTTTTGTTACTATTCTAAGTAAAATTATAGCAAAGTCTACGGGCTTTCATCTAGCGATTAAAAAAATTGTTTCGGCTTAACGACACTTTTTCATATTGAAGATGATTAGTGTCGGAGGCTAGCAACCTCGTACTCCACGTTTAAATTGCGACCGAGCCACCCGCAGTAAAGATCCGAGAAATTAATCTCTGATAAACCGACCCGACCGGGAAGCGAACCCGGGGCGCCGGCGTGACGAGCGGGCTACCAGCCCACTCGGCCACTCAGGATCTCTCTCTAGCGATTAAATGCAGTTGAGAATTAATATAGGAGCGATGGCCAGCGTTTAAAAGGTGTCTGTGGACCATACACAGAGAACTTAGATGACGTGGCACCTATTGACATGGGCAAGCGATTGTAATTAAAGGATGTCACCCGATCAATTCATTAAAAACGAACAAGGTGTAGGCCCTACGGTCGCTTTACAGTAAAACGTACACATTTAGGCCTACGTCTACATATACCGTATGCGCACAGCTGAGAGGGAACTGGGTGGGAGTAGCCTACTGCAGCGGTAGGCCTACGCATTCAAGACGGGGTGAAGAATTTCTATCAGTTGGTATCTATAAAACAGGTTCCCGGACATAAATAGGGCCTACATGTATGCTATAGCTGCGTGGAGGTATTGATTTTAATTGGGAGGAAGCAGGGCTGGAATGAAAAGGACGAAGTAAGGGAGGAAGAGAGAGTTTGATTCAATTTCCGGATTGAGATGGAAGCAAAGGCACTTGGCTTGACTTACATAGCCTACATATAATATATATATATATAAAAATATATACACACATAGATATATGTATATATATATATATTAATGTGCATAATATTATAATGTTTATATTATCACTTCACCAAAAATTATTATGAAAAATAATAAACACTATAAATGTATTAGAATATACACATTATATGAGTCATTCAACTTTTACATATAGGAGCAACATTTACATATATCACACATTTAAATATTAGATTAAAGATATTAAAACATAATTCCATTTAAATACTTTATTAAATTAGACACCCGTTGTCAAAGTTTACATGGGAACTTCTAGCATCACAAGAGCACTCGCTTAAACTATGTTAGTAATGATAATGAAATCTATGATGTTAATAATAATATCAGGCAGTAAAATAATAATAATAACTAAACCCGTTACTTATCTCAATTCATTCCGTTCCTTATTCTTTCTCGTTGTTCTCATCTTCCTTCGTTTCTTCTCCTATCTTCTAGCTCGTCTTCCGCAGCGTCGTGTTGACCACTCCTCACTCATCTCGTTTCCCCGTTGCCCGATCGACAGTTCATCTCGGCTGATGTTCTCGCCCGACTGTGATCCCGTTTCTACCAGACTGTTCTTTAAATTCATTCTCTCTCAGGCCCCTACCTGAACTGGCTCATCTCTTCCTCCAAATTCCTCGTTGATCCTCCCCTAATTCTCTGGTCAGTCGGTTACTAGCCCATCTTATTCCTGACTCACTTCTTTGTCTGACTACTGCTCGCTCTAGCTTACTCAATGAAACTATTTTTATCTAAGCTGCCCATGTGTACATTTACCTCTCACCAATAACCTGATGCCTGGTCAAGCTGTGCCTGCAGTGGTGCTTGCCCTTCAAGCTGTACCTCGTTACCATGCATTCCCTCCTTAGCAACCCCGATCTTAGATAGCATATCCCTCTGGCCTCTTCCTGCCTTAAGCCTCGATGACTGGACTGCAGTGGCTGAAGTGTACATCACCTCAGTATCTAAAAATAATCCACCTTACACTACCTTCAGTGAACTAATGTATTTGGCCAGCTGTTCTATTCCTTCTTCTGAATCTCCTGCTTTCCTACTGTCTTATTTCTATAGCTCCTATTTCCCCTCTGTTATACATACATGTAAAATATGCATGCAGATACATTAGCCTATATTACGTATAATACGCATGTGTAATACTTTATATAATACAGTGTGACACACACACACACACACACACACACACACACACACACACACACACACACACACACACACACACACACACACACGCACGCACGCACGCACGCACGCACGCACGCACGCACACAAACACAAACATACACTGATTTGTGTATGTATATACAGTCGGGTGTTCCATAATTTTCTTCTGGATGAGACATGTACATGTCTACCAATGGTCATTAAAGATCAAAAGTCTCTGTTGGTTATGGTCCATATTCCGTTTCATTTCCTTCACGTCTACCCCTCAGTCGTCAAGGGCTGAATCGTAAAGTCCTGGATTGAGAGCCAGTGAATTGCCACACTTGCTGGTTGCTTCCCACTGGCAATCTGGTGCGTAAGTGAGAAAGTTGTCGATTGCTACTTGAGGCTGTTATATCACTAGTAATCGTAATCGTGAACTCCAAATTTATAAAGTGCTACTCTAAAACAAGTGCAGGGCACCGGCTTATTCACGAGTGCTGCGTCGTGTAAGACGGGTTGTCCACATATATCAAAGGAAGGTCCGAGTCTGGTTGCCAGAGAGACCAGAGAGAGGAGATAGAGGAGCTGTGAAGGCGGTATCGTTTAGGGCCGACGTTAAAGAAATGAAACGGAATATGGACCATAACCATTGGAAATTTGTGGTCTTCAATGACCACGTACTGTGTTTATGTTACTATATGTTATATGCTATTATATTATATGACTATTATACGTACCACCACCACCACCACCAGAGCGTTACCATATCCATGCAAAGCAGCCAGCCTTTGTATTCTGGGCTGTTGACAGTGCACAGCGGACACTCATTAGCGAAGAGATTACCCCAGCCACTCGCCAGGAAAGACATATATATATATATATATATATATATATATATATATATATATATATATATATATGGTAGGTAGGTGATTGGCCGTTTCGAAATGATCTCTCATAGGCAGTGCTTTGCGAGGTACGAAATGGCGCTATATAAAGCATCTAAACACAAACATACAAACATGCATGCACACATACATACACACCAACAAATATGAATACACAGCCACACATGTAGTCTAATCACAGGGCCATGAAAAATCAAAAAGCATTTCATTTAAAAAGTTTATATTTAATCACAAAATAAGAGACGTCAAAAGCTGTAAACTTCCATCAATTAAAACTCAAACAAACAGAATAAAAATTCATAATTTTCACCACAACAACCGTTGTCTCAAACTGCTGAGACAACGAGGCAACTCAGTGCAACAGCCATCCATAGATCAATGAGGCAACCGGATCAACTTATACAACACGCATATTCATGGTAGCATTTCAAAACCAAAAACAACACACAAAGACAGATTAAAATGACTTACCTAAATGGAAATATTTGCAAATTAAAGCCACTGTGTACAAGGTAGATTAGTATGAATAAGTAATCTATATATATATATATATATATATATGTGTGTGTGTGTGTGTGTGTGTATGTGTGTGTGTGTGTGTTTGTGTGTGTTCATAGCCAGGATTATGAAGAAATGGGCAGCTTATGGGCTATACATGTACTATCCTCACAATACCAAAACGTTTGTAACACGCTGCTAACAGTTTAACCTAATTAATATGATAATCCAAAGTTTCTACTGACTTTTTCTACCTCAGCTGACCAGACCAGCCTCAGTAAAACCTAAACACTAAACCACACGCAACAAACTCATAGCAGACACGTAGCGAGACTTAAATTCAAGAGGAGGCAACTTCACAGACCATTGGCAAAATCCTGGTCATTTTGAGGTCATTAGTCAATGGAAGTTCCAGTATATAAAAAAGCAAGAGGAGGCAACTGCCTACTCTTGCCTCAATGTAGCTACGCCTATGACTCATAGGTCTCAGTACAACATCTGCGCAAGTCTCTAATATCTCATTAACACACACATAATGAAATGTAAAACAGTACTTATACAGCCGCTATACAAATGCTCTGCCAGAATGCGCTCAAATGCATAAGTAAATGCAAGAATTTACGTAGAAGTAGAATGGAAACCGTTGCGTAACAAGCAAATCTCACGTAATACTGGAACACATTTGATTACTCATTACAAGTAACTGTTTCATCTGCGTAAATTATTACAGCGCGTAAACCTAAAAAGTTCCTTACTACAGTCTTACCAAAGCAATCGTTGATGTCTGTTCTGGTAGTGAAAACCATTCATTCAACTGATCCTAATTAGGAGAAACTGGCAGCCTCATATTTACCCATTAACTATGGAAATGTCGATGATAAGATCACAACTTCACAAGTTAACCCTTAGCACTCATGGAACGTAAAGTACGGAAAGGTTCAATTTATTACACAACGAGTCTTCAGAGGTATGGTCTCTTGAAGCTGAGGATCTTTTGGCTGATGCGCAAACGTGACAACTGTAATTAAATAGCAGAAAAATCCTCTCTAGGATGAGATGGCTCAGAAAGGAACTTCCAGTTTTGAATGATGACACACCGGGATTAAAATATCAAAAAGAAATACCAATACGCTGGCAGCCCACCTGTCTTTGTACGTGTGATTGTGTATCTCTCTCCTGTATGTGTGCTTGTGTATGTCTTTGTAAGTGTGCCTGTAAATTTATTTACTTTGTGCCTGCTTGTGTACATCTTGACAAGTCTGCTCGTATGTGTGCTTGTATAATGTTTATATCATATTTTGTGTGCCCATGTATGCATTTGTATGAGCATTTGTATGTGTTTTGCGCATCTTTGTATGTGCTGCATGTTTTGTGTGTGTCGGTATGTGTCTTTCCGTGTGCCACCCAAAATTGCTGAAAGACTCGATTCGGAAAACCTTTGAGATCAAGCGATCAAGTGAAAAGCCCTGTCAAGCTAGTCTGGTTAATAACAGGCAACATCAAATCAAAAGAGAATAAAATTACTTGGGATTTAAGAACCACTTTGATTCATGCATAAAATTCTCTCGCACCTATGACAGGTCTGAGGAGTTACCAATATATTTAGCCAATATATAAACTACGCACTTGCAGCCAAATGGACAGCAATCATGTACCTAAGCGGAATGCAGAAAAAGATGTAAACGTACTCTGAGAAATCTCTGTGAAAGCTGTATCATAATGATGTAAATTGTGCTGAAAGCAGCTAAGCAACTCTCATTGCTAGCTACACCTACACTTCAAGTGGTGTTTGAAAAGCTCGTTGCGGGTTTCTTAATAACATATTTCAACGTAAGCCAAACTCATGGAAAGCAGAGCACACATATACGACAAATACACCACTGCAAAGAATATAAACAAAATACAAAACCCAACCAAGACAGAAGTCACACGGAGGCGGATGGTCGTAAACTCAAGAAATCGGAGATCAAAATCAAAGCCTAAATAATCACCAAACAGCACAGCATGTAACCAATAAACAATTCCCATAAATCACATAAATTATTATGTTGCTTTTCAAGAAGAAAAGCAAAGACCATCAAGTTGAAAACGATTTCCATCAATAAACAGCAACGAGTTAAAGTTATATAATATATATATATATATATATATATATATATATATATATATCCTTGAAGGGGCACTATATATATATATATATATATATATATATATATATATATATGCACAGTGGAATGCAAACCATAATAGAATTTTCTAGCAACTTTCACACATGATTAACTATTGTATCAAAATAAAATGAGAAGAACATGACGAAATGCGTTCTACATAAACTGTTTCAGTTCAACCATTAGTAGCTACAAATGACACTCTTCTCTTACTAAAACACCAAAAGGATGAGAAAGCCACAAAGAGCGTTGACTAATTACAGATAATATAGTAAGAAAATAGCAGAAATAGTAAGACAACTATTGGTTTTAAAGACAAAGAGCAAATCGTGTCTTTTTGCAAACTATTAGAAGGCATATTAACTATTAAGTAACTAAAATTTTCCTGATTTCCTGAACTAGGAACTGCTGAGTGTGTGTGTTATTGCATTGTACGGGTCTCATCTCGTGACAACAAGTAAACTATAAGAACTCCTCTTTAACTAATCTCAAGTTATTACATATACCACTTAGTTTTACCATTTATTTAACCTACTTAGACTTAACACTGGTTTTTCACTGGTATTGTGACTGACTTAAGAAACGTCAAACAAACACTGAAGCAAAAGGCATTACATGAAGTCATTAAACTGACAAACTTATCGCTAAGAAATACATTTACAAACTTGTATCAATAAATTGAAATGCAGCTCAACAGCCAAACCTTAAAAGTCCGTTAACACGATAACTGTCTCCAATTCATAAAATGCAAACAAGCCCAAACCTTCCTTAGGTTACCAACATCAGTCTGCATTAAAACCAGCATCAGTGCACATTAACCGTCAGTTCATTCTAAGCAAGGAAAGTTTAAGTCAGCACTGACGTAAACTTTGCACGAATGGCAAGAGTTCAATATATTTAAATTACGCCAACAATAACAAATCCAAGCATCTTAAATATGGAAAATAACTCAAGATTTTACACATAGATACGCTCACTTAAAGAAGTCTGATAAAGTCTTCTTCTCTAAGACTCAACTAAACGGCAGCTTCTGAGAAGCCTGAATAAATAAAGCCACTCAGGTTCTCTGATTAAAGTCTTTTAGTATCTGCCACGGTTCCATGATGACTTACATCACTAGAACCACACTTTTTTCCTTGACAGTATTTTGCTGCCGTGACAGATTCCTTCTTCAGTGTTGGTACAATGATACACTCAAGTTCGCAAACCACTTACAATTTCTAAACTCAAAATCGTTTCAGCTCCTTATGTGTTAAAAGACAGATGTGTCACACACTATTACGAAAACGACAGTTAACATCAAACACATAAACACAGAACATATATCGTTTTTACATTTAGAAACTTAATTAATTCATTTGAATACACTTACTTATTCGTTAAAACAAATGCACTAAACACTTAATTAATTTGTTTTAACACTTAAGACACTTATTCGTTAAACCAAATGCACTAGATACTTAATTAATTTGTTTTAACACTTAGACGTTTAGTTAAAACAACAGAAGGACTGTGGTGTACAACTGGCCGAGCGCTAACGATTATTCACACCAAACATCTTATGTTTCAATAAAGGGACTTTCTAATGGTGTTCAAATGCCATCAGACAGATTTTCTCATTAACAGCTTCTCTCTGCTGCTTACAAATGATGGTTTGTCATAAACTCTACTAAGCCTTATTCTTTTAAACAAACAGTTTAGACCTCGGTGATTAAACGACATTTACACTAACAGTTTCTTAAATAAGCACCTTTAACGGCTGGGTGATAACAATTCTTCACAGACACTACGAGATCTCATTATACAAAACACACGGACTTCGGGGTTTCACACGCAACCCACATAACAACGGCTCTTCAACCCGCACCCATTTTAACAGCAACCCAGGCGAAGTGACCCACATCATAAAGACTCTTTCCCTAGCACTGATTCAAACAGCTTCTTCCTTCATGTCCTTGAACGACTCGGCCCTCGACATTCGGATGAAATCGCCGCTGCCTGAGTTGAACTGGTTTCCTGTCCGGCTGCGAATGTTGGCAAGCATGCTTTCGCTGAGTTTCGGGTCTTCACCCCGGGCGCGACGCAGTTCCGCCTCGAGTATGATGTTGTTCGTGATGACTGCTTCCTGTCTCATCTGGTCGTTCAGCTTCCGTGGTACATCCGGAATGACGTAGGCAATGATGCTGGTCGTCAGTATGACCAGGTTCTATAAGAAAACATTCAAACGTTTAAATTGGTCTCAGTAAACGTTCATCATCAAAATAATAATAATAGTATTAGAACTGGGCATTTAATGCGTTATTACCGCGATTAATACATTAAAGCGATTAAATTTTTTAACACAGTTAACAATGGGGGACTCTGTAAAAATGGCTGCTATAGGTGGCGCCAGGATGGGATATAGTTTGGCTACTCTAGGTAAAATGTGTGCTCTGTTGTGCGGTAGGTTTATTTCATAGACATCTTACATTTAATATATGATGTCTATGGTTTATTTACGCTAAAGTTGTCTAAAGTTTGACCACATCACATACTGGCGACGCCTATCGCCGCTTAAAGGAACTGCTCACAGAGTCCCCCATTGCATTTGCTCAATTATTTTGAATAAATGCGCTAAAACAATTCTTGATAAGACTTGATATTACAAAGGAAAATGTTAAGTTTAAACTTTAAACTTTAAGGTAAAAACTAACAAGTAAAACAAGTAGTAAAAGCGTGTTTGCTTATTTGACTGCAAATAACACATTTTCAAGGTAACTACTCAGAGTCGGTAGGGTAGTTGTACTTGTTATCTATTGTGACATGAGATTAAATATTGACCGCGTTATTCAAAATTTTAATCGTGCGATTAATTTCGATTAAAATTTTTAATCGTTTCCCACCCCTAAATAATATTCGTTTATTAATTCAAACTGACAAGTATGCAGCAAGATTACATGCTAAAGCAGTAACAGATGATAACAAGTTTAGCAGGAGTCGAAATTAACTGTATGGTAGCCTGCAAGGCGCCCATATGTCCTACTGCTCATTTTACAGGTACACACTAATAATAATAGTTCGTCATTTTCCCTGTATAACTAGCCCTAACTCGTCCTCCCCTAGGTTCCCCTGATAAGAAATAACTTCTCCCATTCAATTCTTTGCTTGTTTAATATAAAATTTTGTTTGAATGTATTACTCTTGCCATGTACAGTGCTGTGCGTTTGCTAGTGCTTCTCAATAAAGAATATTCTTACTTACTACTTACTTACTTACAAACATACTGCTATCAGTTTAGGGGTTAAGCACTAACCTCAAAGACGACCAGAAAGATGAACTGAGCTGCAACGACATGCCAGTACTGGGCCGTGTATTCATACTTGTCTGGAGACCAAGGCGGCTCACGATAGTCTGGATAACTAACGACGACAACAGTTCCATTGCACAGGATAATAATAACAGCAGCAACAATAGACAAAGAAACAAATCTCATTGTTCTCATCAGCTCAATAATATATAGTAATCTGTAATATTTAAAAAACGCCACTTCAAGAAAAACTCGTCAGTTAATCAATAATAATATCTACTAGATGTTTGCCCGTCCTAAGAAGGTTGAAAAGAATTTGAAAATCATCCCATGGGCTGCGTGCCCACAGGACAGGACGGCAATAGACTCACCCATACTTTGATTACATGGATTGTAATGCTGAGAGTACAGATTCGAGCCTCCTCCCCTGAGTCGGTCACTGCGCATAGGGACCTTGAGCAAGTCCTTCACTCACAATTGCTCAGCGCCATCGATTAATGCTCGGTCAGTTAGACAAAGGCATTTAATAAATGCGCAATAATAATAAGGATCGGCAATTTTCTCCTTACCGACAGAATTTCGTTTCGTTGTACTGTGGCTTTATTTCACTCGGGTATGGACTCGTTTCTTCCGTAAAGTCAGAAATGTTGAAGTACGCCAGGCTGTTATTGACGAAGCCATCCAGCTTTCCATCTGGACTGTAAGCGAATTTATAGACAGCACGCTGCATAAAACTCGACGTGAAGGCAATGATGAAACCCTGTGGTGGGCAGAAGAAAAGAACAATGGTGTATATGACAATAAATCACTGCAAACTAAACCGCTCCATTAGTAGTAGCAGATGATAACAAGTTTAACAGGAGTTGAATTTAACTGTATGGCAGTCTGCAAGGCCCCCATCGGTCCTACTGCTCATTTTACAGTCGCCCCTGGGTAGTTGAAGGCTGAGTCAACCTTATGGGGCTAGTGGGTATCAAACCTGTGTCCTTCTGATCTTCGTGCCAGTGTGTTACTATTCAACCATCTCCCTGCCCCAAGAAATACTGCAAAAGTACTGTAGATTACAAACGAAACTTACATTCGTTAGTACTGCAAGCCTCGTAAGACCGTACAGAATATCGTACCAGATTCCTGCAACCAAAAAGAAGACGCAATGAAAACGAAACTGGTACTGGAAAGAAACACTCACCATACAGGATAGTGTGGTTCGAGATCGACATCGATATCGTGAGAGAAAGAAATGAAACTAACAAATACAATACATGATTTTTTTAATTTTACTTGGAAATTTAATATAGCACCACTCTGAGGTCAAAGTAATAATAATCTTTATTTAAACAATCTGGTTGACAAACCGCAACCGGTTACAGTGTACAGTTATGCAACTGAAACAATTCACAAGAACACAAATGACAGAAGATATAAATCTTAACTACTAACAGAACAGACAGCCTGCAATACACGGCGCTAATAGCAGCCTACAAAGCATGTCCTCCTACGGATCTCTATCTGGGTACCTCTCGCTCTCTATGCCAGTGTGTTATCCAATGCGCTACCCTTGATGATGATGTTAAATGTCATTAAGAACTACACTAGACTATTTAAGGCACAATGAACCAAGAGTTGATGTGATCATGCATTCATAATTGTCAGACACAAATGTCTGGCGATAGAATACGCTGTCTGTAGTGTCTAATCATGGCCACACTAAAATGTATCCGAAGGAAACACAAGAACACTACCGATGAATTACATCAGTTAGCAAAGAGTCGACGAAACTCGTTCTATCCGACTCACCAATATCCTGCGCTCGAGATGCCATTCGACGCCTGTATTGTGAGACAAACTTATCGGCATCCGAACGGAGCTCAATGATGTTGTTGATCAGCGCAAAGAACGGAGCGAGAGGAAAGGCAGCGACGAACAATGTCACAAATCCAAACTGCACCACTGAAATCAGAACAAACAGTCTAGTTATTTTAACATTTTGATTCATTCATTCATTATGAGGATTTACAAAGCGTCCTTCAAAGTAACTACTCAGGAGCGCTCCTGACCCAACCTCACCCAACCTTAGTCTTCAAGGCACAAAGGGGTCTTGCCCCAAAATATTTAGCTGATGTATTACTCCGGCCTCTTTCAGCCTCCTCCCATCGACCACTACGCTCATCAAACAGACTTGAGCTTCTAGTTCCTCATACTAGAACAGCTATGGCTCAGTCCCGGTCCTTTACCTCAATTGGTCCCTCTCTTTGGAATGTGCTGTCTCCATCTACTCACTCTCGAATTCTAGCTAGTAACCTCTCTTCCACCTTTGCTTTTTTCAAAACCTTTTTCTTCTCTTTGGCCTTGCGCACTGGGAGCGCCTCTGAATAGTTCACCCTATGAGAGACGCTTTTATAAATGTTTGAATACAATACAATAAAGAGGACAGTTTTAACATTGCGACAGAATGTGTTGGAGCAGATCCTGGGCAGCAGGTGCAGGTATGGAGGAAGCCTGTTCCACACCGTAGGGCCAGCAACAGAGAAAGCGAGTCAATAGATTTTTTATTTCATTTAATTGTCGAAGTTCAGCAGATACCAACTCATTTCTAGGTATTCGTTGAACAGCCCCGTAGGTCCCATCTCCTCCAGTTTGAAATCCTTCTCCCACGGATGCTTCAGTCTTTCTGCTGCTTCACGCTTTCGGCACAGCGCACTACATCCACGTTTGATTCGCCTGTAACCAGTAATTGTAATTGTAAATCGTGATTGTAATTGTAAATTGTAAATCATAATTGGAAATCGTAATTGTAATTTCACATTTATAAAGCATCATATAAAGAAAAAACTCATCAGTGACGTTCAGTAACATTATCGATATGCTGGAACAGTTTTTACTTTGATAAATTCTGTTTTCAATAGTATTATCAACTCAATCATATCAATACAATACTGCTATTATTTTTTCCCAAAGGTAGAAATGATCTCAGGAGTTAAAAAATTCTGCAGATAATAATAACAATATTATAAAGGAAAGTACTGTTATTTATTATTATTGTAATAATTAATATTTTGTGACCAAACTAATTATATACTACAGGCTAGATGAAAAATTGTGCTTTAGAAATTTATTTAATCTAGTATGGCTAGTCTGCTTATTTTGGGTTCACTTATTATTATAGTCGTCGTTATCGCCATCATCACCGCCATCATCACCGCCATCATCACCGCCATCATCATCATCATCATCATCATCATCATCATCATCATCATAATCATCATCATAATCATCAATCGTCATTATTAAACAGCATTTCGACAGTGCCACCACATCACATTACGTAACAAGTAACAGATCAGAATAAACTTTAGAGAAAACTCCTTTGAAAAATTGAAAAGCGTACGGAATAAAGATTTCCATCAGGTTGTTCTGTATGAGTTGTTTGCCGACGAAAATAATAGCCAGCTGGATGCAGAGTTCCGTCAGACAGCTTCCACCCTGACACTGGAACCAACAAACAATATGCATTGTCTTGAAATCACATCCACCAACAGAAACCTCTACTCCATTAAATCATGCACTCCCTCTGGGACACTGTCGTCATGAGACATGGTAGTCAAGGGACACGGTAGTCGTGGGTCACAGTAGTCATGGAACATGGTCGCCATGGGACACGGTAGTCATGGGACACGGTAGTCATGGGACACGGTAGTCATGGGACACGGTAGTCATGGGTTACAGTAGTCATGGGACACGGTAGTCATTGGACACAGTAGTCATGGGACACGGTAGTCATGGGACACGGTAGTCATGGAACATGGTCGCCATGGTGGGACTTGGTAGCCAAGGGACACGGTAGTCATGGGACACGGTAGTTATGAGAAAATGGTAGTCAAGGGACACGGTAGTCGTGGGTCACAGTAGTCATGGAACATGGTCGCCATGGGACACGGTAGTCATGGGACACGGTAGTCATGGGTTACAGTAGTCATGGGACACGGTAGTCATTGGACACAGTAGTCATGGGACACGGTAGTCATGGAACATGGTCGCCATGGTGGGACTTGGTAGCCAAGGGACACGGTAGTCATGGGACACGGTAGTTATGGAAAACAGCAGTCATGGGACACGAGAGTCATGGGACACAGTAGCCGATTGGTTAGGGCGCTTACCTTGTAATGTGGAGAGTACGGGGTCGAACCTCCTCTGATATGGTTACTGTGAAGGGACCAGGGGCAAGTCCTATATAGAAAATTGCTCAGGGCCATCAAGTGGTGCTTGGTCATTTCTTTACCTTACATTAGATAGTGGCACTTAATAAATGCATAATAATAATAATAACAATAAAGTTTGATGTCAGGTGGCAGACAGATATGAACCGACACAAATGTCTGGTGATAAAATAAACGGTCTGTACTCTGTAGTTTCTAATGGTAGTTATGATAAACTGTCTCTAAAAGAAATACAAGCACACTATTGACATAACTTGGTCCAGACACTCTTCACATAATGCTGCCAGTCAACTGTGGACGAGAATCCCTTTGGTTCGGCTCTACACGTGTGCGTGGGCCCATCTCTGGTGACTTCTAGTTTTCTGCATATTGTTAAGATTGTTGATGACATTCCAGCTCTTAATAACATTTAACATTATAAAGGCCAGTGCAGAACGCACCTCTAATTAGTCACCTCTAATAAGTGTGTTATTGACGTGGTGGTATATTAAATTTCCAATTGAAGTTACAATTATAATCAATACCTCTTCCTGTCTTGCTCCAAAAAACGTGACATAAAGCGCAGGAGTTCCACTGAATCTAGACAGAAACAGATATCACTCAAAATCAACAGAATGAAAACCATGGAAATAATGATGGAAGAAACAATGGTGGTAAATCTAATCGATCTGCGATAAAGACCAGTTTCAGATGCTTGTAAAAGGTATACATGCAGAGCCCCTAGCTAAAAGAACATGCAGATCTACACGAAGGCTGTTGCCATACGCTGAGTAATGCCTAGGTTTTATAAGTCACTCAAGTCTTTTTTCTTTAAGTCATGGCAGGGCTTGGAGCGCTCCTGAGTAGGTTTCTTGAAGGGGTGCTGCCAGTGGTGTAGACGTAAATTTGGAAGTACCGGAACGCTCCGGCCCATTTGAAAGGGGGGGTAGTAACCAGTATTTTCCAAAAAAAATTTCTAACACGACTGCCTTTTCAAATTTTCGAGGGGGTAGTAAGAACACTTTTCAAGGGCCAGTAGTAACCAAAGTTTCCCAAAATTTTCGAGGGGGGTAGTAACAACAGTTTTCCAACAAAATTTTCCCTCGTGGGGGCAGAATTATCCCTAAATTTCACACTTTCTGTACAAAATTATATGTCTTTAATTTTTCTGCATGGGAAAACTCGATCCTAGGGGGAACTTTCCCACCCAAGAGACGTGTCTAGATTAAACACTGGCTCCGGCTAAATAATAAGTACTGGAACGCCGCTCCAGACCGCTCCGGCTCGTCTACACCCCTGGGTGCTGCATAAATTCTCATAATGAATAAAATAATGAATAAATGAATGAATGGATAATGGTTCTATAGAAGTTGTTAGGTTAGGTTAGAACCAAAACGTTGCAAATGTCAGACACAGTAACCTATTGGTTAGAGCGCTCGCCTTGCAATGGAGAGAGGGCGGGTTCGAAGTCCCCTGAAAGGTCAACTGTACAGGGACCTTGAGCAAGTCCTTCACTCATAATTGTTTGGCACCATCGATTGATGCTTGGTCATTAGATAGTGGTGCTTAATAAACACATAACAATAAATAATGAAAAAATTAACACATTTGTTCAAAGAAGGACCCCTCCACCTGGACACAGTAAAGGTACGTACCTTCCTTTGAAGAATGCGATGTAGAAGAGCGAAGAGTAGTAGTTGACGAACTGGAGGACGTAGAACTTGAACGTCAGGCTGTTGTCATACTCTGACTGTGTCCTCAGGCATTCCCAGTCTGTCAGGATAGTCGCCAGTCGAGTGTAGACCTGGACTCACAAAACCAAGAAGAATGACTTCAACTGAACTTGAAATGTGCACCTGCCTATGCACGGTGATTAGTTAAATTGCTAATCGATTAGAATTAGAATTACAATAATACAACTAGATACCTATAGTTATATCAGAATTAGCTAATGAAATTTGCTAATCGATTAGAATTAGAATTAGCTACTGAAATTTGCTAATCGATTAGAATTATAATTAGCTACTGAAATTTGCTAATCGATTAGAATTATAATTAGCTACTGAAATTTGCTAATCGATTAGAATTATAATTAGCTACTGAAATTTGCTAATCGATTAGAATTAGAATTAGCTACTGAAATTTGCTAATCGATTAGAATTATAATTAGCTACTGAAATTTGCTAATCGATTAGAATTATAATTAGCTACTGAAATTTGCTAATCGATTAGAATTATAATTAGCTACTGAAATTTGCTAATCGATTAGAATTATAATTAGCTACTGAAATTTGCTAATCGATTAGAATTATAATTAGCTACTGAAATTTGCTAATCGATTAGAATTATAATTAGCTGCTGAAATTTGCTAATCGATTAGAATTAGCTGCTGAAGTTTGCTAATCGATTAGAATTAGAATTAGCAAAATCTTGTAGCTAATCAATTAGAATTAGAATTAACTGTTTAGCTAATTGATTAGAATCGAATTGACTAGAATCTAATGGATTAGTTACCCATCGCTGGTTTGTTTACAGCGGTGCTATAAAAATATCCATTTATATTACAATAATCAAGTTCTGTATAAATGAGCAATTACATAACATACAATGCAGCACTGTTTTAGCCGACATTACATTTACATCACGTTAGAACTGGTGCCACATATGTGACATTTAATGTGACATCAGCTCGATAATGAACATCAGCATTAGTTGCCAAGCACTCACAAAGTTCAGCAGAAAGATGATGATGAGGTTGATGAAGGCAGCGGTTGCCGAGACAACGAGTGTCGCATTCTTGTAGACCATCGGTTCGTCGATCATGTAGAGAGCGGCAAGCATTGAGATCCTGTAGAAGACAATGCCAATCACCGCTCCTATGGCAACCAACACCTGAGAACACAGGTAAGAAGACATCTCAATTGTTAGCAGTGCTTCGTGCAATAGTCATTATTACTAATAATAATGAATTTTATGATAGTCAGTATTATAAAAATAATATTAATAGTATACTATTAGCTGTAATTCCTTGGGATTTCAAAAAATGTCCACAGTCAATCAAAGAAATAAATATTGTCATTAATATATTATTATATCATTATCATTATCATTATCATTATCATTATCATCATCATCATCATCATCATCATCATCATCATCATCATCATCATCATCATCCATCATCATCATTATTGTTATCATCTTTATTACACTGGGCAACAAATATTTCAAGTTTGTTTAAACTTCTAGCAAAACATTTGGCAATAATTGTGTGCAGAATTTGCATGTCGATATTTTAAAAAATTGCATACCATGTCAGAGGCCATAGAAAATATTTACCAATGTTATACCTGACAATTTTCCAAATCCAGCAGAGCTGCGAAGCACCACTGCAAAAATTCCTATGCTGAGTTGTTCGATGTTCATGGACCGCTAGTTTTACTCGCCACTATATTACCTAGTTTAAGTATGATAACGGAAATGAGCTGCCTCACCAGAAACAACATGATAGCTGCTGAGGTTAAGTAGACTGGAACCTGTCGACCCCAGTATGGGTAGTAAGGCTCTTCGGTCTAGAAAAAACATAAATACACTCCAGATGATGACCATCAAAAGCATCAATAGTCCATGTACCAGCGGTGTTCCAAAAATATGCAGAATCATAATCGTAAGCTCCAAGCTTCTATAGTGCAACTCCAAAGCCAAGAGCAGGGCACCAGCTTATTCAAGAGTGCTGCATCAAGTCAGAGGGGTTGAGATTGAAGAACACTGTTCAACCATGGTCTTGTGTAATCAGGTCGACAGCACCTCTGATGAGTACAATTACTGTTAATTATACTAATTAATGATACTAATTATCCATTGCATTTTGTTATATAGCTTAATTCAATATATACACTTACCACGAGAAAATTTCGTATATGAAATAAACGTTACACAATGGTTGAAACCTTACCCCAGTAACTGTGTGCTTCTTCTTAAAGCGACAGTTTGCAAGACGTGCCAAATACTCCGGTCTTGGAGGTTCCTAAACAGAAAAAGTATCGTACAGCACCTGAATCGGAAGGAGAAAGATAGCTAAAGATAGCTAAAACATACTCTGCCTCGAACTGTCAAATTTTCTCTCGAAAAGTTTCAGAAAAGTTCCATTTCAATAACAAACAAATTACAAACAAGGACTTGACGATTTTAGCTTGGCCCATCATTTTAGAACAATTACCGTAAAATGCACTTGTTTAGAACAGAACTAAAGTCGCGTCTGCAGCACCTTTGACAAGTGCAAAAAAGGTGCCATATAAATGTCGTGATAAAAACATGCATAAATACATAAAATGGCTTATGGCTGCCCTATGAGAAACAATGGAAAGCTTCGTCAGAAGCTTTGATATACATGTAGTATAAGAACTGCGAAGGATGCAAACCTCTTCCTCTTCAAAATTCCGAAGGTCCCAGAGAAACTGGATTCCTGCCTGCTCCCTTTTCCAGAACTCAAGATAGAATGTGCCTGTGGAAATTAAACAGATCGAAAACTGCAAAACAAAATGGAAATAGATAGTTGACCCTAGTTGTATCAAACATCATTATAATAATAATATCTTTTTCTTTAATTTAGCGCCTGACAAAAGCACTGCGCTGTACATTTACATGTTATGCAATTGAAACAATCTTAAGTAGTTAACTACTAACAGAACAGACAGCCTGTAATATACGGCGCTAATAGCAGCCTACAAAGCAAATATGAACAAGGGCTCGAACTCGGTACCTCTCGCACTCTTCGCCAGATGTTATCCAACGCGCCACCGGTACACATGTACATTACATGTATATATATATATATATATATATTTCATATATTTTGGCGAAGAAGGTATATAACATATTTTATATACACATATTTTATATACACATATTTTATATATATATATATCATAGTTCCATATATATATATATATATATATATATATATATATATATATATATATATATATATATCTATGTATGACATTGCTTACACTATGAGAAGCACTTTATGAATGAGCAAATACAATATATATATATATATATATGCATGCTAAGTACTCATGTACATATTTACGTACAATAGCCTGGTATGCTATGATTCGATTCGGTTAGCTCACCCCAAAGCGACATGAAAATGGCGAAGAAGACGGTGGCGCTGTTGTCAAACATGTGAGTGGCTTTGACGTTGAGGCAGATCTGGTCATAGTTCCAGTAGCCACAACGCTTGTTGCACATCGGACACATTATGAAGCTGTTGTTTGGGTTGCAACTCTCCTGTCTGACATTGCAAACACAAACAGTAAAATGCAGTATCGATCGAAATCAGCAAAATCAAGATTTAAACAGATTATAATCGAAGAGCGGACAGATTGATTATGGTAATTTATAATGAAAAAATGATACATAAAATTCCAGAATTTCTTGTTGGGTCAACAACCAAGTGCGAGGAACCAGGAACCAAGACTCACCAAGACTTCCCAGTAACCAAGACTCCAACGAACCAAGAACCAGGAACCAAGACTCACCAAGACTTCCCAGTAACCAAGACTCCAACGAACCAAGAACCAGGAACTAAGACGTTTGATGAAAGACGTTAACAAACATAGCCAGACATATTTTGACGACTAAGTACTGGTAGCGCACATATTAAGTACCAGGAGTACACATACTAAGTACCGGTAGTACATATACTAAGCACCGGTAGTGCACATACTAAGTACCGGTAGAGCACATACTAAGTACCGGTAGTGCACATACTAAGTACCAGTACATATACTACGTACCGGTAGTGCACATACTAAGTACCAGTAGTACATATACTACGTACTGGGATACTTACGAGATCGGATCGTGAGCGATCGTAACGATTCCGTAGATGAAGACGAGCAGTCCAATGATCGAAGGCGGTATCAGGGAGTAAGTGTAGTAGCCGAGCCAGGCGAAGTAAAGGCCTATCTTCTCACCCAAGTAAACCCTTAATAAACAACAACAAAAGCTAAATGAACAATAAGGCAAGTGGAACAATAGCTTTGCACCTCTGCTTCGAGGCTCTGAATCCAAGAGCATCTAACGGAATTCCTGACAGTCCAAAGTATCAAATATCAAGCTCAAGGTCCCTACACAGTAATTTTCTCAGTGGAGGCTCGAACCCATACTCTCCACATTAAAGACTGAGCATTCAATCCACCCGGCTACCATGCCCCAATGATTGTGCATTCGAGACCACACAGCAAAGTTCCAGAAACGACTCTAAACAAGTAGTCTGATTGACTAACATTGCATGAGTAACAATAATTTTTGTTTTTAAAATTTAAAATCTATATGTTTTGGATTGCTTAAAAAATTTATCTGTTTCTGATTATTTATCCACCAAAGGCTGTCTGTCTGTCTTTCTGTCTCAACAGACTGATCTCCAGGTGTTGACCTGATTGTGGCCTGGCTTTGGTGCACCATAGGCTGATGTCTTGTGCATTAGACACCTGGTGCGATAGAAGTCATCAATTAATAATAAATAATAACAAGCCAAGACACAGTCAGGAAACAATTCAGGGATTTCCATTTGGGGGTTTCCATTGGATGGTTGCAGAGTAAGGGGTCAGTCTTGAAAAGTTAAGTGTTTTTTGGCAATTATTTATTGGGCGGGGGGGTTAGAACCCGTAAACCCCCTAAATACGCTTATAACTTACTTGATGTACTGCAGTGGCTGGATTTTGTACCAGACTCTCCACGATGCCCAATTCTCGGAAAGAAGTCGACGAATGTTCATCTTGCATTTGCGCTTCCATCCGCCCTAATGAACCCAAACAAAACAGAACTGATAATAATCAAAGAATAAATAAATGTATTCACTAATCTACGAAAATTAAAACTTTTCTAACTTAGGTTTAATGCTTCTTAAAATTAAATAATTCAGTTTCAAGTTGTGATACTTTACGGATCAAGAAAATTGCAGAAATAATTAAACCAAGACACATCAATGTGTGGACCACAAAGGAACAACAATGTGAGCTAGCAAGGTCACTCAGATTCTGTATGCAGCTAACAGTTATCAATGTTTATGCAGAATGTACATAATTTCCTACAACATGCTCCAATATCCAATTTGTTCCTTCTTTCATATGACTTACGGTAGTCATTATTCATTGACAAAGTTCAGTTTCAAATCAAGAAAAGCATTTTATAAAATTGTTGAAAGCTGATTACGAAATTTTTATTGCTAAATTATTGCCGTTCAGAATAATCACTGATGTTACTTTTCATTATAAATGACTCAATCATTTTGAAATGGGTATCACGAGTCAACACGAGTATTACCTTGCAAAGTGGATATCACCCTTTGAAGTGGGTAATACCTTATGAAGTGGATATCATCCTTTGAAGTGGGCATTACCTAATAAAATGGATATCACCCTTTGAAGTGTGTATTACATGTACCTTATAAAGTGGACATCACCCTTTGATGAGTGTATTACCTTAGAAAGTAGATATCACCCTTTGAAGTTGGTATTACACGTACCTTACAAAGTGCATAACACCTTTTGATGTGTGTATTACCTTAGAAAGTGGGGATCACCATTTTATGTGGGTATTACCTTTTGAAGTGGGCATTACCTTTCAAAGTTGGTGATATCTTTCAAAATGGGCATTAACCCTTTGCACTACAAATATGAGAATTTCAAGCAACTGAGCAAATGTGCAATTCTTAAACTGGTGATATAAGAACAATGGCTAAGAAGTGGTTAGTTACCTCATGCAGAGGGTAAGCAGCAAGGTATGTGCCATCAGCAATCAATCTCCTAATACCTAAATTTACAAGCAATATTAACACAGACCATGACAAGAAGTATCAAATTAAACTATTAAAAGCATTTAACAACCGTCACTAGTTATTTTAAAACTTATTTTATAAACTAGTGTCAACTTTATAGAAGCATGCAGTCACAACAACAAGCAAATAATCGATCAACTGTAATATTTTGTAATCAACTTGTAATCAATTTTTAATAATATGTAATCCATCGTAATCATTGACAGCAACTTTTGGTAGCACACACATTCAGCAATCAAAATGGTCAATTAGGTTTTTCATCTATAAGCGAATCACACTTAGCTTAGCTGAAATTAAACCGGGTAAAACATAAGCAATTTTTCTTTACATGAGCAAAGCCAGCTTAAGCAATTTTAAGGGAGAATGGTCAACAACAAAGAAAAAAAGGTTAAGCAGAATATTAAAAAAGGAATGGAGGTGAGACAAGGTAGAACCTAGAATGTAAATAGTCAACAAATTTAACGTGATTTACCAATGTTAAGTTATTTTAACACTTTAACAATGAGCTGCATTGGTTTCTCACTTGCTTTTAGTACTTACACTCTCGTCGCTAAAGTGTTAAAATGACGTGCAAGCAGATTTAAATCAAAGTGACAAATTTTTTTAGGGAACCACGTTGAAAACTCTGATATTCATGATGTTACAAAAATTTATTCATTCCAAGAATTGACATGGTGCACTTTCGATAAATCTTGGTTGCCAGTCCAGCATGCTAACTAACCACTTGAATATCGTGCACCACCAATATATTTACATTATCAAATAAATAATATGCGTACATAAATGTAACAAATATAAGAAACTGAAAGCAAGTTCGGTAAATACATTCATTGAAATCCGTTTATTTGCACAGAATAGTTTTATAGGAAGTCACATATCAGTCAAGTTTAAGTACAAGTAATCATTGAAAACAACATAAACAAATAAATAAAAATGAAAATACTAGAAATCAGACAACGCATAGACAGAACACTGACAACAGGCAGACATCGAATATACAACACAGAAATTAACCTACACTGGAAACTCATTATAACAAAATGTTTTTGGCAGCCATAGTAAACAACAACCGCCTTACAACGGCCCAGTTAGCTACATCGGTTAGAGCAGTGCTGTCCAACCTGCGGCCCGCGGGCCGCGTGCGGCCCGCCGGCAGATTCTAAGTTGCCCGCCACAGCTCGCTAAATATTTGCAATTTCTGTTAAACTGAAGTAAAAGACAATCACTGGCCTACTTGCATAGCTATTCGTTCGTAACTTGGCTTATCATTTGACAATGTTTTAACAAAATCCAGTTCCCAAGACGCATTCATTATGATAACTCCATAATTAATTATAACACAGTTAATAATTTTCAATAAATTTTAGTCGCTGCTTTTGAGTTGACTGGTGCGGGCCTCGGCTTCAAAAATTACTTCTTCGGTGGCCCGCGGTGTCAAAAAGGTTGGACAGCACTGGGTTAGAGCGTTGGCTGCGTCTCGTGCGCCTCTGTGCTATAGAGAGCGTACGGATCGCAGTTCGCTTCCCGATGCTGGCCTATATCAGAGATTTAAATCTCTGTCTAGCACGGTCAGTACACGGGGAACTTGAATGGTGTGTGTCCATACAAACAAACAGCAGTGGTGAAGGATCTCACCCAATCAATTCCAGTGATGTGGTCTCGAGACCGCGGTCTTGGTCTCGAGACCGTCTCGAGACCGAAAAAATGCGGTCTTGGTCTTGGTCTCGGTCTTGAATGTGCCGGTCTCGGTCTTGGTCTTGAAAGGTGCGGTCTTGGTCTTGGTCTTGGTCTTAAAGGTTTGGTCTTGGTCTTGGGCGTCTGGTCTCGTTCATTCGCCTTTGGTCTTGGCCTTGCGCCTTTGGTTTAGCATTTGGTTGGAACGATCGAGAGTGGAGTATTTGTTAATGTTGTCGATATTTCCGGTTATTCAGAGATTTTTTAGATAGCTTCGAATTCATGCGACGATCCGCCAAGGACAAAGCGAGAGAGGACTTCGTTGTTCGCTTCTTATCGGAAGCGACAAGAAGACGTTGAGACACAGTTAACCCTGACTTCTGGTGCTTTAGTGACTAGTTAGACTTGCACTTATGCGGTTTCTCAAGGCAAAATCAGTAGTCGGGCAAGCGTTGGAAATCAGGGATTTGGTGGGGAATTTTTCTCTGCTGACAAAATTCTTAATTTGTATTCCGCAACAGCTGCGCCTGCTTAGAGAGTGTGTTTAGCGGCAGTGTGCTATACATGAGACCTCGCAGACTTGGGGACAAAACTATTACTATAAATATCATAAGCATCTGACTTGAATTATGGGAATATGTAATACTACAATTGAGAATTGCATTATTTTATGGTCTTGACTCTTGAGGCTTAGGTCTTGGTCCTGGACAATGCGGTCTTGGTCTCGGTCTTGGTCTTGGATCACGCGGTCTTGGTCTCGGTCTTGGTCTTGGACCACGTGGTCTTGGTCTCGGTCTTGGTCTTGAACCACGCGGTCTTGGTCTCGGTCTTGAACCACGCGGTCTTGGTCTCGGTCTTGGAATTTTGGTCTCGTGCACAACACTGATCAATTCACTGAAAAATGGGCAGGGGTCGAGGCCAAATGGTCGCTATATAAAATCGAGTACATTTATACATTTATTTATAACGCGGTCGTTGTCATAAGCAGGTCATTTTCTGCAAGTGAGTTATATCTGGGATCCATTTCTCGGCTATGTTATACAAGGATTTGTTTGATAACTGAATATGCTATAAAGGAGTTTCATGTGTAGTATTTTAATCAGACATTATGTAGAGCCAGGTCATAAACTTTCCTCAACAGTAGATTATACGCAGTAAGTAAGTACTTGTTTGAGTGATTAAATGTGTGAGTGTATATGTAGTAAGTAAGTAAGAAAGTAAGTAAGTAAGTGTTCAAGTGATTGAATGACTGAGCGAATGTGTGAGTGAATGTGTAAGTGATTGAATGAGCGAGTGAATGAGAGTGAATGAGGGAACGAATGAGTGAATGAGTGAGTGAATGAGTGAATAAGTGTGAATGGGCAAGTGAGTGAATGAATGAGTGAATAAACAAGTGAGTAAATGAATGAATGAATGAGAGAATAAGGGTGAATGAGTGAATGAGCGAGTGAGTGACTGAGCGAATGAGTGCTTGAGCAAGAACATAAGTAAGCATTTGTTCAAATGCAGATGGAATCTGATAGCAAAGCCTGCCAACAAGGTCCTGATAGTACTTAAGTAAGTGTGGCACTGAGTTAAAAGACAGATTTGGAAAATGAAACTACGATGTAAGAGTCCACTCTATCCATCTTACCTCCTGCATTTTTAAAGCCAAAATTATAAACAGGAGATAAAATTGTAAAAAAGCGGGCGAATGTAGTCGTTTAAAATACCTGCAGACACAACACCTTTCAAACATAATAAACATAATATTCAAACAACGACATCTACTACTTGTAATAATAACAGTAATAATAACAATAATAAGAAGAAGTAGAAAGAAATTTAATATAATTTAATTTAAGTCATCTGCCTCTCTGGAACACTTAATACCGTACCTGCGTTCCTCGGAGTTGCTGCTTCGAACAATGATGAAAATAATGATAATAATAATTAAGTGCCTGAGGGATCTTGTGTGCCTCAGGGCATAAAAATAATAATAACAATCATTAAAATCACTAAAATAATAATAAACATGAAAATAAAAATACACATACTAATAGTGCTAAAAATCATTAAATAAGAAAATAAAAATACACATACTACTGATATTACTAAAAATCATTAAATAACAATAAAAATAAAAATACACATACTACTAATAATGCTAAAAATCATTAAAATAATAATAAACATGAAAATCAAAATACATATTATACTACTAATAATGCTAAAAATCATTAAAATAATAATAAACATGAAAATAAAAATACAGATACTACTAATAATGCTACTAATCATCCAAAACAGCACTCAGGCCGTCACATAGGCATCGAGCCAGTCAGCCAGCCAGAAAGGCATTCAGCCAGCCAGAAAGGCATTCAGCAATTCATCCATGTAGAGCAGTCAGCCAGTTAGATAAGGCATCCAGCCAGTCAGGCAGTCTGTGAAATTGGCTTTCAGCCAGCCCCATGTCAATCAACTGATTTCGAATGATTGTATATATATCAATCAGTGCTTCAGGGATACTTGCAATCAAACTGATGAACAACCCCACCAACAAAGTCAACAATCAACAGATCATTCATTCAATCAAACAACAAAACAACCAGATATCCAAGAAGCAACTAATGAACCAAGCTCAATGAATCAACGGATCTAGAGAAACAAAAGACTGACTATTATTCAGTAAATACATTGTCGATCAATCATTGTTTTTTATTTTTTTATTATTCAATTAAGCTCTTGTCAATCAATCAATTCCTTTCAAACAAGCGAGGTCGAGGCCATTTGGTCGCTATATAAACATGTGTACATTTACAATCAACTTATATATATCAATGAAGCTAATGATGAATTGATTTCTGCAGTTGAGTTAAGACTCCCTCACCAAAGCTGAATGTCTGTCCCTCCTCGGAATATTCTTTACGTCGGAGGATGTAATCGACGATGCGACTGCGAGTAGCATTCGACAAAAACCGATCTCTGTTTGGGATCTTATAGCTGCATATTAACAAACACCAGAAGAAGTAAAATCAGAAATAGCAAATAGATTATAAAGTTTATGACAGAGTTATAGAAGTCTTTAGATTGGATTAGGAGATGAAAGTAAACATCAACTGTGTGGAACGATTTACGATGAGGAAAGAAGGTTTGGCGACATAACCACTACCCCTATGACCACCTCCACCCCCACTACTACTACAACTACTGCATCCACTACTACCACCACTACCAGTACCACCATCACCACCCTACCACTATTACCACTGCACATGTATTACATCGGCTATTGCCTCCCGTGAATACTGTTTCATACTCGCAACGCCCCAGAACCCACAACAGAATCATACCTACGGCAAACTCTCTATCTCGTTTTAAGGCAAGCTCTCTATCTCGTAAAACATTTGTCACACGGATGCTTTATACTTAAATTTATTTTTTATCTATTTGATAAATTATGTACACCAAAATGCGGTCAGCAGTTGGTTTTTCAATAAAACATATACTTACTTTCTAACACGACCACCCCCACAACCATGACCACCACCACCACCACCTGCCGCCACCACCAGCCCACTACTATCACTACTACTATAAATATTACTACTACTGCTACAAGAATTCAGTAGTTTTTAATTATTCAACTTTAATTTTATGACAAATTTATTCAATGATTCTGATGCAGTTTCAATGACAACAGCTACTCACAGGTACATTTTGTTTCTCTCGAAGGGGTAGGTGTACTTCTTTGGCAGAGGAGGAACTTTCTTCGGGTCAAGCTGAAAGGGCGTCAGAAGACGTTCCAACTGGCCGGTCATCACATCCCACAGGCTGAGCGCAGATACCTCTTGAGGAGGCTGAACAAAACAACACAAGGGCAAAGGTCAGAGCAAAGGTCAGGGCCAAGGTCAACATTAAGGCTAAGTTCAACTCAGGTTAGCAGAAATAATGCACACAACTCAAGCAACAATGCGTATATGTACAGACAAACCATACATAAATTCTAGCTGGTAACCCCTCCTCCGAACTTTGCTTAATTTCTCAAACCTACTTCTTCTCTCGTGGCCTTGCGCACTGGGAGTGCCTCTGAACGGTTCACGCTACTAGAGGCGCTTTATACATGTTTTAGTACAATACATATTTGTATGTGTGCATGCATACCCATATGCACACATACATACATATATGTATATGTACGTATTCATGTAGCTATTGTGTATGCATATTGATATTCAACATAGGCTGTCTGCTTATCCACCATAGTCTGTCTCTCTCTCTCTCTGTCTGAGCAAACTGATCTTCTGAATGTTGACTTGATTACGGTTTCGTATTGAAGCGCCATCAGTTGATGCCTTGTGCATTTTACACAGGTGCTATAGAAGTTACATATTCAAAATATATACATGCATACATGTATTTACTATTTATGTACATTGTACGTAATGTACGACACATGCATTTCCGAAAATATCTAATCAAGAATACTACAGTGCAATCAAGATATAAAGCAAGCACATGTATTTATCCATGTATGCATGTATTTGGTAATTTATGAGGCTCCTTTCTTTTCATTCATAGGATCACCGTGAATGCCTGGCATACTACAGAACATGAGTGCCTTACTTCGTTGATTGGCATTCGAATCTTCAGGATTTCAGCGTATCTCGTCAGCACTTCCCATGGCGCGTGGATATTCATAAACTGGTGCGGTCTTCCCTCCTGAACGCAACACACACAAACATTGGAACCTCACAAATAACAAGTCTCAGTATATCACATGACTTCCAATAACATGTAATCAGGAATACTACAGTGCTATTGAGATACAAAGCATAAATTTAACTCCACCTCCTCTTCCTCCTTCTGTTGTTGCTCCTCCTTTTAATTTTCTTGGCCCTCTTTTCCTCTTATTCCTCCACATCCTCAATCTCATGTTCTGTGCCTCTTCTTCTGTTTCCTTTTCCACCTCTTCATTCTCTTGCTCTACTTTCTCATTCTCTTCTTCCTCCTGCTCTTCATTCTCTGCCTCTTCATCCTCTTTCTCGCCATATTCCTCCTCATCTTCTCCTTATCTGTTTCCTCCTGTTCTTCATTCTCTTGCTCCACATCTTCTTTCCTGCTTCCTACTCGTTCTCCCATACATACCGAATTAACCGAACATTCCTCTAACGTTTCAACATTGTCAACCTGAAGGATGGCACCTAACAGGCTGCCGCATTATTACTTTATTATTATTTATTACTTTACAATATTATTACTTCTATGAACTTTTACCAACCATCATTGTTCACCTACAGTGCTTTGCCTGTGGTTTTAAGAAATAAACGAATATACATACATACATATATACATACATACATACATACATACATATCTCTACCTCCTCCTCCTCCTCAGATCAAACAAAGTAGAACTGTCTGACCTTGATGTCTGATTCGAGTATGAGTCCCTCCTTTCGGAGATTCTCCTCAAAGATCCTCCGTGTGTTCTCCTTCTCTATTCTGCGCTTGTCATTGTTCTTTGATGACCAGACCAAGACGTAGTCAATCCTCTTTAACCCATCACTCAGAAACACCTGATGACCCTGAAAACATAGCTATTAAAAACGTAAAAAACCGAATAAGAAACGGAAAAAACGTCGTTTTTTTCGAAGAAATAAAAAACGGAAAAAAATAGAAACACATAATTTGACTTTGTTACATCTTGCACTGCATTGTAAAACTAAAAACCTTGTTCACACGATTTAATTTTAAGTAGGAAGCACAAATACAGAAAATAATCTCTTGACATTTTTATTCTACTGACCACATTACCTCATTTCTGCTCACTTTTTTTACTTAATACTTATTATTATTTTTTATATTATTATTATTATTATTATTATTATTATTATTATTATTATTATTTTTTGTGCCCTGAGGTAAAATGATCCCTCGGGACTTCAACATTAATGAACACCAATCACAGGTTAACGTTATTATTATTATTATTATTATTATTATTATTATTATTATTATTATTATTATTATTATAGAATAGAAGCAAAACGTCTGGAATGGCACCTAGTCGTCGTTGAGATTGTGGAAAAAGTACCGCGGAAAGCCACCGCACTGAACCGCTGGAAGATCAAAGATATGCGCTGAAATGGGTAGGAGGTCTCACGTGCATCTCCAGACATTGTGCTGAGACTCTGTCCCAAGGATGAAATAAAGGCCAAGCCCTTGGCACTCATCGGGCCCATGGGTTTAATATTATTATTATTATTAGTAGTAGTAGTATATTATTATTATTACTATTTTTTTTATGCCCCGAGGTATACAGGATCCCTCAGGGACTTGAATATTAACTATTTAGAATGTAAAATATCCGGAATGGCCCTATTCGTCTGTTTCCTGGCTGGTGAAAGTGCCTTATTACTATTATTATTACATTATTATTATTATTATTGTTATTAATTATGCATTTATTAAGCACCATTATCTAATGACCAAGCATCAATCAATGGCATTGAACAATAGTGAGTGAAGGACTTAGTCAAGGGTTATTAATATCGGTTGTTTTGGCAAACCGATTATCGGTTTTGAAATCCGATTTTAAACCGATTATCGTTATTTTTATTGACCTTCATAGAAAATTTAATATATTATCATATAATGCAAATTACTGAAAACCGATAATCACTACATACCGTACCGTACGTGTATGTACGGTACGGTATGTAGCGATTATTCCCCTGTTACCTCGTTGGCTGTGGAAGACTCCGCTTTATATATAAGAGGCAATAATACGTCGCTGTGGGGGTTCTACTATTACCTGGTTGGCTGTGGAAGACTCCGCTTTATATATAAGAGGCAGAATTCGATAATCGTTTTGTCAATAATGAAAACCGATAATCGTTTTGGAAACCGATAATCGGATTTCCGATTATCGTTTAACATCCCTACTACACAGTAACAATTGTCTCAGAGGAGGAGGCTCGAACCCATACTCTCCAGGTCACAAAGTGAGTGCTCTATCCCAATGGTGTCCATGTCCTATAGCAAAGATAACATCAATGTGCTATACCACACAACAGGCATCTGTGAAAAGGAAAGCAATAAATGTGCAGTGAACTCCTTGAGGCTCTCTTTCCATGAGCATTGATGATGACAATGAACCAGAAATGTCCAATTGGGGGGGGGTCCCGATAGCGCATTGGATAACACACTGGCATAGAGAGCGAGAGGTACCGAGTTCGAGTCCGTAGGCGGACATGCTTTGTAGGCTGCTATTAGCGCCGTGTATTGCAGGCTGTCTGTTCTGTTAGTAGTTAAGATTTATGTCTTCTGTCATTTGTGTTCTTGTGAATTGTTTCAACTGCATAACTGTACACTGTAACCGGTTGCGGTTTGTCAACCGGATTGTTGCAATAAAGAATATTATATATATAAAAGCATCAATAAGTAAAACAGATTGTTACAGCATTGGGACACCATGTCTCGACGGGTCAGAGCTTTCGTCTTGTAACGCAGAGAGTATACAGGCTGGAACATCTCCTGAGACGGTTACTGTGTAGGAACCTTGAGCAAGTCCTTCAATTATTAATGCTCAGCGTCATCAATTCTATGTGGAATGACCTCCCCTCAATCCACAGTAAGATTTTGGTTGGGGTCCCACCCTCATCCCTCTGCTGCTTGAAGTCTTTCTTCTTGTCCCCCAGGGCTGTCATGCTGAGAGCGCCTCTAAATAGCTTATTTTAAGAGCAGCATTATAAATTCTGATACGATACAATCAATTAATGCTTGCTAGTGGCCTTAATAAATGCATAATAATAATAATAATAATAATAATAATAATAATAATAATAAATAGTAATTTCCAAATTTGGAAAATATCTGGCACAGAGACCGAGAGGTACCGAGTTCGAGCCCCGTAGGGCGGATATGCTTTGTAGGCTGCTATTAGCGCCGTTGTATTGCAGGCTGTCTGTTCTGTTAGTAGTTAAGATTTCAATTGCATAACATGTACATGTACAGCGCAGTGCGTTTGTCAGGCGCTTAATAAAGAAAAGATATTATTATTATTATTATTATATTAATAACACTCTTCTATAATAATTAGATGCTTGCCCGTCATAAGACGGTTGAAAAGAATTTGAAAAATCACGCCGTGGGCCTCATGTTTGACAGCACAGCAATAGAGTATCGCACAGCCCAACTTTCATTAAACATGTATAGTGCTATAGCAGCGTCACCTACTGAAATGAAATGAGTCCAGTTTATGGTTACCGTGGGGCTATAGAAGGTCTTAGATTAGACTGAGTTGTCATGGATCACTTACCCGTTCATAATCTTCTATGTCACCAGTAAGCCTGTTGAGACGAACTCTTTCATTCTAGTGAAAGATAAATAACGAAATTACATTAACATAATTTTGGACACAACACCTTAGGTTGCACCTCTTTAGAGAGACAGCATTTTAGAAATGCCAGAGAGCATTTTAGAATATGCCAGAGAGCATTTTAGAATATGCCAGAGAGCATTTTAGAAATCCCAGAGAGCATTTTAGAATATGCCAGAGAGCATTTTAGAATATGCCAGAGAGCATTTTAGAAATCCCAGAGAGCATTTTAGAAATGCCAGTTTCAGCACCTTTATGAGGTTCTCACATGTGCCTTTTTAAGATTCACATAATTATGGGCTTACATAAACAACAAAGTATCAGAGAAATGTTCAGTAACAATACCACAGATACTCTATCGTAATTGTAATCGAGCATTTATATAGCGCCACTTAAAACAGAGGCGCTCCCGACCCGGGCCAGTGTCTTCACTGGTAAAGAGACGTTTTCAGGCGCTGACGGAACTGGTCAAAAGAAATAGAGAAAAGGTCAGTCCTGAGGGACTGAGGTAACTGGTTCCAGCTATTGGGACCAACAATAGCGAAACTCCTACACTGGCATTTCTACACTATGTTCAAAATCACAAAATGTACAATACAAATACCATAGACATGCTCATGAATAGGCTGGTTCCCTGTGCTTAGCTTTACAGTGGTGCTTAAGAAATTTTGAGTTTACGACTACAATTACAATTTGAAATGTTCAATAAAATTACCATAGAAATATCCATACTAATACCACAGAAATTGCCAATAACATTACCATAGAAATATTCATACCATTACCACAGAATGCAGTAATATTACATAAAGCTACCATACTGTTTGTACATCAAGTTTACACATGTTGTTAAGATTTTTAGGCTTTGTAAGTGGCAATCTTTGGCAAGGCAATTCACATAAGCTCATCCATAAATCCAAAATTAAGTGCATTTTGGAAATGTGAAGTGTAGCTAAATGTTCTGCATGAATACATGCATGGGTTGAACCATAACACGGCAAATAGCCATAACTGTTGCATTGGAGTGAACTATGAAAAGCACTAAATAAAGTTCAAGGTACGTACGTACATATCGTTTTACATCTGCTCAAGATGTATTTCCTTCCTATGTTTTTATTAATACGGAATTAATCTCTTATTATCCATCGATGCATCACATTCTCCCTCCCTCCCTCCACCCAATGATCAATCAATCCATCCACCCAATCACACCCATCCATCCATCCCTCCATCCATCCCTCCAATCCCACCCACCCACTCACCCATCCCTCTATTCATCCATCCATTTACCCAAAAAACATATCCATCCATCCATTCAACTACCCATCCATTCAACCCATCCATCCATCCATCCATCCATCCATCCATCGACCTCCATCATCCATCTACCCACTGTCTGTCCGTCATCCGTCCGTCCATCCATCCATCCATCCATCCATCATCCACCCACCCGCCCGCCCACCTAACTATCTATCAATCTGTCTGTCTGTCCGTCCGTCTGCCCATCCATCCACCCATCCATACATCCACCCACCCACCCACCCATACACACAAAGTCCATAGCAAATGCGAATATCATAGCACAGAACTATGCTATAAAGCAAACTTGGTTATTGGCAACTAGTTCCAAATATAGATAAACAATCTCACATCAGAAGCGTCTGTGGAAGGTTCCAGAAATCCAGTTCCTTCCTTCTCATCCTGGATCTCTGCCTCCGGATCAACAGCTGGAAAAACAGACAATCACAAATCATCATCAACACATTTCAACGGAAAGCTACAGTTGATCAGAAGTCAATTAAACACAATGAAACCAGGAATAACACACTAAAACAGGGATGTCAAAAAAGCTGGCGCACCGGCGGCCATTTCTGGCCCGTCCACTATGGTTTTCTGGCCCGCAGAGCTTTGTCTATAGACTATATACAATCTGAGAATAGAAGTTTAAATTTGTCATTTTTAAAATATTTAGTATATTTTAATATACAATCTGAGAATAAAAGTTTAAATTTGTCACTTTAATGGCTTAATGAGTTTTCTTAGATGTTTGTGACTGATGATGAAGATCATATTAAGACTTTATAAGACTAATTTAACTGTTTGTATGCTAAAAAATCACCATTTAAGATTTAATTTTTAAGCACCATTTAAGATTTAATTTTTAAGCACCACTTAAGATTTAGTTTTGCACAAATTTCCGGGGGACGGGCTCACCTAGACCCTACCCCATTTTGCTCAGGCACCTTCAGCACCCTGGCTGGAAACTATTGCCACTGACCCACCATTAAAAAAGTGTTGATGCCCCACACTAAGACCACCCCTTCTTGCTACATTGATTCATCTGTAATTGTCTGTAACTGCAACAGAGAATTTCTCTAGCGATTCTACGCACCATTTATTCTACGCATTTCTGAACTACATATGGATACTCCATTTATTCAGTAGAGCGATGTCAACCTGTGCAATCAAAATGATGCAAACAGGGTGACCCTGGAGGCTGATCCATAGTATTCCACATGGCTTCTCATCCATGGAAACCAATGCATCTAAATCGGATGGATCACATCACGTTTTTATTGGCGATCGATAAAAGAACGGCATTTCAACCAGAATCTAAAACGACTGACTCTCTGTATATGCTGCTATCATTCATACGTATATTTCTTCATTCAGAGCAGTTATATACCCCCATAAAAGACCTATACCTATAGATTTCTATCTACTCCTACTTCTATCTATTTCTATGTCTCAAAGGCTCCCAGCCCATGGTAAATACACATACACCTCAAATACACCTCTTGCATATAGCTACATACAGGTCAATCATAATCTTTGGGTTTTATTGGGTTTTTAATACTTATTATTAATGCAAAACTTGTGAGCTGCATTTATATGGCACCCATACAAGATATCTACCATGACGCGCTCACAGCCTAGGACCGGCTAAAGAGAACAGTTTTAAAGTGTTGTTGATACCCTACTGTTCCTAGTCAGCAGGACATACAGATCTAGTGGTATGTTGTTGGCCCAGTCAGTGGTAAGGCCCATCCAACTCACCTACCCAGTGAGTGGGGTGGAGAAATTGTGCCATGTTTTCAGAAACTGTAAAACCAGTAGCTTTACAAAGGGCTACACTAGATGGCCATATGTAAACTGTGTTTAAAGGCCAGAGACACTGCCATATCTCATTGACTCGTCCAAATAGTTTAGTCATTGCAACAATCTTTTGGAAATGATTCACCAACAAAGCTTAAGTAATTATCACATGCAAATTAACATTCTGGTGGAACAAGGTCGTTAGTTTAATCATCAAGGCAGCCTGTAGCTTATCTCTAATGACTGTTCTATCAATCGCATAAATGACAAAATAAAACATGCTCCACCAAGCACAAGAAACATTTCTCTTATTCGAACATTCTCGAACGAGCTCGTTTAATAGCACCATTAAATTCTTTTGATTTGGCATTGGTTAGGTTTTTTTATCATTAGATTAAATTATTGTAATTGTAATTGCAGCTGTAATTTTAATTTGACATTTATAAAGTGCCACTTCAAGCAAAAACTCATCAGTGGCGCTCCCGACCCAAGCCGGTGAAAATCCTGGTGACTAATACACTCCAAGCAGAAAATGCAAAAAAAACGCCTGATGTTGACGAACATTCGATGAAAACCCAGCAACAAACCGGTCATCAACCACATGCTGAAATGCATACATAATTCATACCAATGCTGATTGATTAATTATAATATACAATACAAACTGCATTTGATATTGCTCTCAGTCTAAAGTTCAGAAGTGGGCCCGATAGCGCATTGGATAACATCTCCGAGAGGTACCGAGTTCGAGCCCCCGTTGGGCGGATATGCTTTGTAGGCTGCTATTAGTGCCGTTGATTGCAGGCTGCCTGTTCTGTTAGTAGTTAAGATTTAAATTGCATAACATGTAAATGTATGCGTTTGTCGGGCGCTTAATTAAAGAAAAGATATTATTATTATTATTACATATGACATAACATCTATGGAGCTGAGCAATTGTGTGTTAAAGACTTGCTCAAGGTCCTTACACAGTGACCACCTCAGTGAAGGCTCATACCCATACCATCCGTGTTACAGGTCGAGCGCTCTAACCAATCGGCTAATGTGGTAAGGCAAGATTAGTTCTTTCAGTTTACAAAATTAGCATTTCGTCTACTGATCTACTTATGCGGCAACAACAAAAACATATAAGTACCTCCCATTTAAGCAGAACAAAAGATCCTACTGTCCTCTTGGTTTACAGTATCGCAACTTCCTTTAACAGCATGAACACACACCAACTGCTCCCGCAAGCAAGTGCTGCTATCCAGGACAAAACTAAATGTACCGACCTAATTAACTACCTACATACTGAAAATGCAACTAGAGCTTTGTCGGACCTTACAATGCATCAGTAACGTTCTAATTTTGACTTTAACAGCAAACATGACCCTTAAAGCCTTCATACCAAGGTCTTTGCTTCACTAATCAGTGTTGGCCCAAAGAGCGAGCAACATAGACCGATTAGAAACTGATAAGGCCTCCTTCAAACATAACAACTCACAGGTGTAAGTAATGAACAACCGCAGGTACAGTTGCCTTAACACTGGTAATGAAAACAAGAACTAAGTCCCAAGGGAATAATACAAGCCCATTTCAGTTCCTTCAGTCAATCCTTTGATGTCATCCCTGAAGGTCTAAACGTGACCCTCATCTCTTTCAACTTGAAAACTGAACTTTCTCTGTCTATTGGACTAAGTCTTCCTAATGGGGAATAATGCGACCTTGAAGCCCATTTCATGTTAGAAGTCATTAGTTCAGTCAATCCTTTGATAAGGCCATCCCTGAAGGTCTAAACTGGAGCTAATCCTAATCATCTAATTTCCTAATTCTTGACCATTTTCCACCCAGCGTGGCTAATTGGCTTCTGGAATTTTCACTGTCGATTATCGGCTTCTTCTCTTTCTTGAAAATCTGCCCATCTCTTGACTTCAACACATATCCTGTACACTACTGTATCAGTTAATACAGACATCGTACACTTAATAGATCGGAGATTTTAAGTACCACTGATCACACACACACCATTGGTATCATCAATACAAACACTGTAACTACCGCCACCGTATTTCTTGGTTTTCAAAAACTGTGGTGGAAATGAAATGTCATTATCGTGATATTATTGACAATAGCCATGTTTTAAATTGATCAGTCTAAGAGTTTCCATACAACACGATGCAAACATAGTAGCACATCAATTGCCACAAGCCATGCAAGCAGCTGGCAGAAGTGACAAAAACAAGAGGAGAGGCAACAAAACTTACAAACGTAAAGAAAAATCATCCGGCATAACTTAAAAACAACTGACAAAAAGTTAACAGAAAAATCCAACCAAGCTTCTATGGAGAGACACATTAGAACAAAATCACATAAAATGCCACTATTTTATACCGTCAATGACATTCCACACACACAAACCACCAACTATCATGCACATCACATGCAAGCCAGTTCTCTGGACCCTCCTTATAAGATTACACTTTGTCAGCCATAGCAAATATAATAAGATTGCATTACAACAAGGCTGCATTTAATTTGGAGTCTATGCTACAGATTCCATGCTATATCAGAATTCATGTTTTAATAAAACGAGTTATAAGGAGGATTTTGTGTACATGTATACACTGTCCCAGTAGTGTCGCACCATGCATGCGTTTCTTGCTCACTGTGCAAGAAATAATCAGTGCAAGCCGTAAACAAAGAAGACTCTTACCGATGTCATACATACTACCATTGTCATGCTGCTTGTAAAAAACTCCTAAAAGGCGTGAAAATCAGGTTTACATCGTTACGTATTTACACTTACATTGTTACAATTTTCACATTATTCTCCCTAAAGCAGTTTCAATTCTTACTTGTTCACCTCAAAGCACAGACAAAAATGTAACATTTTAATGTATCCTGGTAATGTAAACAAGTTATCATGCCAACATGAGTAAGCCAAATGTAAGCTAAGTAATTTTTCTAAAATAAGTTACCTGGAATACTATTATAACAGGAATGCAACATACCGATAATGTACATCTGTACGATAGCTGTTACGTATTTTTTTCACCAGAGTGTAATGTAATTAGCAACTTCTATTGCGCCGGTGTCTAATGCACACGGCATCAACCGATGGCGCTGTTTGTTTAGCAGCAGGTTAAATAAAGAATATACTTGCTTACTTACTTTGTGAAGTTCTTAAAACATGTCATACAAGGTCGACTCAGCCTTTAATTCGCCAGATGGAGTTGGTAAAGTGAGCAGTAGGACAGATGGGCGCCTTATATATGGGCGCCATACAGCTAAATTTGATCCTGTTAAACTTGTGATCATCCGTTCATACTATGACTTGTAATCATACTGCATTCATGTCAGTTTGAATTAATAAATGAAGATTATTATTATATACGATGTAAAGAAATTACAACAAAGAGTAAAGCAATTTAATTCACTTAATTCAGTACTTGAAATAAATTAATTCCAATTGTTCAGCTTGGTTACTTGCAGAAACTAGCAGAAATGTGCATTCTGTGTGAAATAGCATCACATCAGTCTCTACCTGTAAGAGGATCTACTGGATCTACTGGACTTCCTTCTCAAAAGCAGACTATTCTCTAATGCCTTATTCCATGGATAGGTTGCAAGTAATTATGAGTAGATTTCTTGTAATGGAGTTTTATAAACGATGTATTATTATTATTATTACAGTAGTTTGACATAGCGAGACCACAGTCGGTCAAACAGACCGTATAAGCATTACATTACGTGAGAAAGTGGTCTACTGATCACTGTAAATATAAATGTAAATCTTCAAAAATTTCTCAGCGCCCCCTAAAAGACCACGTCACCGGCATTCGGTTACCAGACTTAAACAGATTTAAAGTCTAATATTTAAACACCAAGCATGCATAAAATAAAAATAAAAATAAACTCTTCCAAAACCTGTGAAATGGCAGTAATCAAACATAACCAATCTTCACTCTCCAACAAACCCTCAATCACCTGTATTCCTCGCTCTACCTCAATAAAAGCCCTAGGCGTCACCATCGATGAAAAACTTTCAGTCACGGAACACATCAATGAAAGTCGTCAAAAGTGGCTCTGCTTCAATCTTCGCCCTCAAAACACTCAAAAACCATGGTGCATCTGCAGATTCTCTACAACTGATCACCTGCATCAACCATCAAGAGCCAGAACAATGTATGCTTCCCCGCCGGGTGGGGACTGGCCAGCGAGAAAGGACAAAAAGCAGAGAACGCTGGAATAACAGATTAATACGCTCTGGTTTTATTGAGTCAGATTCCCCTTCTACAAATGTTCTAGTTAATAAAGCAGACACTTCACTCATAGGCCGTCCTCTTAAATGAGAATCATTCTCTCAGATGCCTATTTCCTAACCAACATTTTACTCCGTATTTTCTTAGGGTCAGACCACATAACTTTAACCTTCCTGACAAGGACTCACGAAATTTTATTTCTCGTATGTTATTCCTGAACTCTTACTAAGCTATTATTAATTCATACTATAATATTGCTGTAGTTTTTCTATGTACACCTACAGCGTTATGTCTGTTGTTAACACTTAAACGAATATATGATGATAAAGAGAGTCCTGAAAGTAGACGCTTATGCATGGAAAATTTAATAATAAAAGTAGGCGAGAATACACGAAAAGTACGGTGACTGAGAGGCACAACTGAACTGCTAATGCAACATATCTGTGCAAAGTACAATAACAAAAGTTCATCATTATGACATTTTTAATGCACTACTTAAGAGCTAAGCACAGAGGGGCACCAGATTATTCATGAGCACTGCATCATGTCAAAGAGCCATCAAGGGGAGGTCCAAGTCGGGTGCCAGAAGACCAGGGAGAAAAGAAGGCAGAGGTGCTGGAAAGAGGGTTTCGTTGAGAACGAGGAAGACTGGAAGGCGGAGAAGTTCTGAAGTATTACATTCTACATAGCTGCCGTGTAGCTGTGTAGTAATACACATTTTAAGCTAGGAAAATCCCTGCTTACCTACACTCTCTTCCTCCATTTGCTCTCTTCCTTCCTTTCTTCCATTTGCTCTCTTCCTCCCTTTCCTCCATTTGCTCTCTTCCTCCCTTTCTTACATTTGCTCTCTTCCTCCCTTTCCTCCATTCACTCTCTTCCTCCCTTTCCTTCATTCGCTCTCTTCCACTCTACTCTACATTGGCTCTCTTCCTCCTTTCCTCTATGCGCCCTCTTTTTCATTTTTCTCCATTCGCTCTCTTCTTCCCTTTCCGCCATTCCCTCTCTTCCCCCTCTCCTCCATTCCCTCACTTCCTCCCTTTCCTCCATTCGCTCTCTTTCTCCCTTTCCTCCATTCGCCCTCTTTCTCCCTTTCCTCCATTCACTCTCCTCCTGCCTATCATGAAGTTTTAATTTTAAATAATATGTCATATATGTAGGCCATTAGCTGAGTTTTTAAAATCTCTGGCTGGTAAAATAATAACCAGTCCACAGCATAAGAAAGTTTGAGAATCAATAATATAGCTGACATAATAGCCCGCAAAAAATGTATTGAAAAGTACAAAGATCAAATGCCAGTGTGACTAACATAAGGTGTACCTAACACACCAACACGTACTACAAAGAACAAAATTTTATTGTGTAGTAGTTCACTGTATTCCTCATTTAACAATCAAGAGGAAGAAACCAAGTTGATGAATGATGATAACATGCAGCACGAATGCTTTCTACTGCATAAAACATCAAAAATAATAATTAACTTAATTATAAAAAACCAAGGAGATTTGGAGTGCCTCAAACAAAACACTAAAAAGATGAAAAAACTTCAGTAACTGCATAGTTGGTAACAGCCGCAACAAACACAACAGAGGTGCACGAAATGTTGGGTGTCGTATACCTACCCGGTTCAGCAGGCCCCATATCACTTGGGGCTGGCTCTAAACACTCGTTCTGTACTGATCCTTGTGTGAAGTGAGCAGAAAGCTCATTCTGTATTGATCCTTGTGTGAAGTGAGAGGAAAAACGAAACAATAGAACTGACCCAAAGAGCAAAGAATGTAACAATGCAAGGTAAGGTAAATGTAACAATGCACCAGGTCTAATATCTAGGTAACTGATTGGCTAGAGCATCCGAACCTTAAATGTGGCGCCTTGTAGGTGGCTTCAGTCCTACATGAGGACTGGGCGCCTGTTTATGGCTGCCGCTACTTTATTAAATTTTACATTATTATTACTATACCTTATTATTACTTCTGTGTTTTATTTTCTATTCAATCTCTTATGTAAACATTTCTGCGTTTTTGTCAGATTGTTTTCTCATTAAACGAATATATATAAGAGCATCTGCCTTGTAATGTGGAATGTAGGGGTTCAAACCTGCTCCCTGAGACGGTTACCGCGTAGGTACCTTGAGAAAGTCCTTCACGCATAATTGCTCAGCATCATCATTTGATGCCTGGTCGTTAGATTGTGGCGCTTACTAAATGCAGAATAATAATAATAGTGATAATAATAATAATAATAATAATAATAATAATAATAATAATAATAATAATACCACGAATCTAGGTTCCTGAAGGATCCTGTATACCCTGGGCAAAAATTTATAATAATAATAATAATAATAATAATAATAATAATCCAAATAATAATAACTGCCATACATCAACTCAGACGAACATTCCTGTGGGTTGAAGGATCTTTCGACTGAAGCACAAATACAACAGCAATCTAACTGTCAATTATCGTTAATTCCCTCAGGCAAGCTGACAAAAACACAACTTGGTACATTATAACCAATTAATTGTTTATTAATGCTAGGCTTTTTGATAATGGATGTTTGATTATCATTGTTATTAATATTATTATTATCATTATAATTATTATAATTTTTACTCGAGGTAGAAATAATCCCATAAAGGAACAAAAAAATTATGCTAGGAAAAAGTCCATCTCCAAGAAATCAAGTCTAGTCCCAGGTTTCACGACCAAAAAATAAAAACTAATATTAATAATAAATAAGAAATGTGCCTCTGAATGCAATGGCGTTGTGGCGTTGGACACAGATGAAAAGATGTTGGAAAAGTAAATTAGTTTCTCATCGATCTCCAGAGACAGCTGAAATGTGAAGTCCCAGCTCAGACAGAAATTCTGTACCCTCAGCATTTATGGGCCCAAGGGTTTCAGAGGCAACGCGAACAACCATGTTTGTTGCAGGCAGCAATGCATATTTGGCACGCTTATTAGCCGCAGAAACATTGGTAGTCTGAGATTATGATGGCTTGACAAAGAAAGGTCCGTTTCATATCATCACGCCACATACAGGTCAGGATTTGAACTCTAGACACAGAAGCGACAAGAAACACAGTCTCACGAACTGATCCTCTAGATATTAACGTGATTACGGATCCATTTTGGTGTGCCATTGGTTGATGCCTTGTGCATTATATTAAAAACCAGCATGACAGAAGTTATAAATTACAATTATAATTACATTAGCAGTGGCAACTGTTGAGAGCAAAGACAATAATGATTCATATCAACAGAGATTAATATAAAAATCTCAAACAATGCATGATGTCCATGTCGAACATTAGTCTCATATCTGCGGCAATAAAGCGCCGAGCATAAATCTCCTGGAACCAATCAATTCCTCCAATAATCGTTGTTCCAGGCAGAGACTGACGACCATTTGCTCCAATCTCCATCAACTTCTGTCCATGAATTCATCCATTAAGTCATCCAACAGACCAGACATCTCATCATCCACCAGATCATCCATCATCTAATCGTCCATCAGACAGACCATAATGTCCTTTCATCCATTAGATGATCAACGAAGCGAGCTAAATAACCATCCATCAGATCACCCATCTACTCAGGCCATGCATCATTTCAGATTCATACTCCATGTCATTCATATAATAACCTAGCTATATTCATCCATCTTTTTCATATATCTAATCATCCATCCATGCATCAATCCATTCATCCATCTGATCATCCAGCTATTCAACCACCTAATCACCCACCCAGCTATGCCATCTAATCACCCATCCTATTCAACCACCTAATGACCCACCCAGCTAAACCATCTAATCACCCATCCATTCATTCATCTAATCATTCATCCATCTAATCATCCAGCAATTCATCTATCTAATCACCTGGCTATTCAACCATCCAATCATTCATATAATCATTCAGCTATTAATTTACCTATTCATTCATTTAAAGACAATAGTAATCTTTCCATTCATTTCAGGACTAAATATAAACAGTTCTTTCAAGTTTTAACAATTACGTAAAAAGCCCAAAGCTGTAAAACTGGGGAAAATACTCCATAAAGCTAAAATGCTAATTCTAACAGAAAGCACAATTTGTAGGAAATGATGCTATAATGTTATGCACTCTGAATGCTACAACACTGCAAATGACACAACTGCTACTTAAGCTAAAGCTCATAATAATAATGATGACGGGGAAACAGCTTACTACAATGCTATGCTAACAATGTAACACTAATAAGTTCTGACAAGCAACTCTTACTTGTTTCTGACGCATTGTCTGCTTTTCCTTTGCTACTGACATCACCATGGCTGCTGTTAACCAGGCTCTGCATCTCACTGCCATTACAAGCATCCCCCGACATGGCGTCAGAACTGCTTTCAGCAAATGCCGGCGGTAATACCAACTGCAAAAACAAATGTAATGTGCGATGATGCACAACTTCATAACACAACTCACTCTAAATAGATCAATAATCGGACTTTTATTGTGCTGAACATTCAACTGTACATTCTGATATCAAACAGACTGTAATGAATACAACTGACGATGATGATGATGACGGTGGTGATGATGGTGATGATGGTGATGATGACGATGATGACAATGATGACGGTGGTGGTGGTGATGATGATGATGGTGATCAGTGTTTCCGTTAACGCCCAAATGGCCGTTTTTACGTCCATCAAAAACGTCAAAAAGTCCAGATTTTTGAGGTGTGACAGCCATAAGACATGAGCTACGTCCAAAATTCTAGGTCAGGACATAAATACGTTCTATATTTGGACTCTAACGGAAAAACACTATTGGTGATGTTGATGATGATGATGATGATGATGGTGGTGGTGATGATGATGATGATGGTGGCGGTGGTGGTGGTGGTGATGATGATGATGATGATGGTGGTGGTGGTGGTGGTGGTGATGATGATGATGATGATGGTGGTGGTGGTGGTGGTGGTGATGATGATGATGATGATGATGATGGTGGCGGTGGTGGTGGTGGTGATGATGATGATGATGGTGGCGGTGGTGGAGGTGGTGATGATGATGATGATGATGGTGGTGGTGGTGATGATGATGATGATGATGATGGTGGTGGTGATGATGATGATGATGATGGTGGTGGTGGTGATGATGATGATGATGGTGGTGGTGGTGGTGGTGATGATGATGATGATGATGATGATGATGGTGGCGGTGGTGGTGGTGGTGGTGATGATGATGATGATGATGGTGGTGGTGATGATGATGATGATGGTGGTGGTGGTGGTGGTGTTGATGATGATGATGATGATGGTGGTGGTGAACCAGGCTCTGATCACTGATACAAGATGACATGATGTCAGATGCTTTCAGCAAATGGTGGTGGTAATGATGCAAAAACAAATGTGGTGGTGGTGGTGCACAACTTCGTAACACAACTCACTCTAAATAGATCAATAATCAGACTTTATTGTGCTGAATATTCAACTGTACATTCTGATATCAAACCGACTGAAATGAATATAATAACAACTGACGATGATGATGATGATGGTGGTGGTGGTGATGATGATGATGATGATGATGATAGATGATGATGGATGATGATAGATGATGGATGATGATGATAGCTGATGATGGATGATGATGAGGGCAATGATGACGACAACGATGACGAGGAGAAGGAGTTGCGTACTTGGAAGTTTATTTTTAATAAACGAAAATTGATTGATTGATTGATTATATAGGAGGCAAGTAAGTATGCAAACATCTAAGTAAATAAGCAAACTAGAAGTATGCAGGTGAGTAAGTAGCCCTAAAAATTAGTAGGCCTATAATAACCATACAGAAAGGAGAAAGTACACAAGCAATTAAGCAGGCACACTATGAATGACAATAGCATATAAGCATATATACAAACATAAATATATACACTCATGTGTATATACATGCAAATACAAAGTACTAATGTAATGTACTACAGCAACATCTATGTACACTATATGTACAGCTTGAATGCTTACTCACAAACACTCTGCATAATTGCTTAGCTTCACAATTTGGGTGCTGCTGAAGGGTTAGCCTTCACAGTTTCCAGGGCCTCATGAATCATGACTGGTTCTTTTTAGGGGGTTATGGGTTCAACCCAACCCCCCAACCCCAAATAAATAATTGCTGAAAAAATTTCAAAATTGATCCTGTACTCTGAGCCTGAAACCATGTCCAAAGGAATCCCACAAATGGAAACCCCAAAATTGTGTCCTGGTATATTACAGAAATGCCGCTACAGAAGTTTCTAGACTGGATTACAGAGATTGGCTCTTTGATGTCTAGAAGTTGAACAACCAGAAATCATTTTTATGGATTGCATGACCTTACAGTAAATTGTAAAATTTGCATCGTGCACCCGTATTCAAACTTAGAAGCACAGGCAAGTAGCAAACACATTGCATCTGCCAATGTACCACTCATCACTACCCAAAAAAAGGATACCGCAAACTCATTGTAACGCATTTAGAAGACATGACAAGAATTGCCTACTAACGAGATTGTTTAAAAGCAGTTATTTTTTTCTATAGCTGAGAAAATTTTCATTCAAGTATTATGTATAAGAATATATACTAGGTAGACAAACCCTTTCTAAATCAAGAGACAAAACTCCTGATAAGAATCTTGCTTAAGTGCATTATGTAGCAAGTTGCGTCTATGTGAGCTTGATATATCGAATACTATAAATTTGATTGATTGATTGATGGGCTGTTAATAGAGTTCAAATCCATTATTTTAAATGTCATCCTTCAACTAGTGAACTCAGCTTAAATACGTGCGTCTGGCCTTGAATCCTCCAGAAGCAAAATAATTATCCAAATACTGAGCAATACACTGAGCATAAATAACAGTACTGAACACTTCAGAACTATTGAACTAGGCAAATACAGCCATGTCGTCACTTGAAAGTCAAACATGGGTGCTAAGCACATAATTTATGTCAATGTTTGTTTACATTAGTCATATAAAACGTTTACCCGCAATCAAAACGATTTCAAATGGACTTGTCTTTAAATGTTCATGCAGCGAAGACTGGCACTATATAAGCAACACTGGTCAGCAAAGATAATTCTTTTTATATAATTGCAACGAACCTTTGTTACGATGAGTTACTCCAAAGTCAAGGCCATTTCACGCTTCAATTAATTTTCACGATTACACCGACGTATTTAGTCTGTATTTTAATCAGAACATGGCTCCAATTTTTCGGACATTGCCCTTTGATTCCAAATAAAAATTAGCCACTGATTACGTATTCACGTACGCTTGACTTTCACCACATGTTTACAAAATAAAAAGTAAGTAAGTCCTGCATGCGTGCTCTGATTCCTATAGCGCCATGTTCAGAAATCGTTCTGGGTTTTCGGTCGTTATCAGATCTGTCTCTGGCCCGCGATCGGCTCTGTAATTCTTTGCCGGTTGGATCTCGTTTAGGTGTGGACGGAAATTCCGTTTCGAATAGCTTAACGCCCCCTCACCCGTAGCCCGTCTTCCGGTCCTAAGGACTTCTCGGAATTCAGTGTGTGGCAATGTCCAACTCATATACGTTGTGCAACCACAGTATAAATAATTACACGGTGCAACCTCGTTGTGTCCATAGAGATGCATGGCGATTTTAGAAAATGATTTTCCTTAGAAGCGTCCCTCCTTTTATGCTTCACAGTGTCAGCTGTGATAGGCTACACAAAGTAAACATCGATTCTATATTTAGAATGTATAGCCACAGGTCGTTAGCGATGTGGCCTCACTGAGTTCTGAACATATTTTACGGACTCTGGCTTATAATATATCTCAGTGCCTACATTTTGCTTGACCATCGAATGAACAATAGGAATTTAAGATAACCTTCCTAAACAATTTTGGATTAGGCCCTAACTGCATCCTCTCATGTTACGATTTGCAAATCTTATCACGAGTAGCCTAAACTTTAAAAAGTGAAACTGTTTCGATATATTCTCTGTTAAAAAGTACATTTTAAACTAAGAAACATGCCAATCCGATAATTTCCAAAACCTTATTGATGCAGCAGTTAACGTGTTTGGTTTGCAATCCGTTTTCTTTGAAAAAAGACGTTTCTATCTATAACATTTATTTATACAAGTCATGTAAGTCCTCCTTTTTTTCTGCTACGATAATTTGCCCTAATTAAAAGACTGGCGTGTGAGTTTAATGCTTGTTGTGTTCACAGATTATTTTCATTATTCTCAATTTAGTGGTGATTGTAACCGATTGCGTATGCATGTATTCACTACTATAGTTTATTATTAAGCGAGCCAAAAATATGGTTTTCTGTGGACATCAGGGCCGCGCTTTTAACCCCAATTATGAATTATAATTTCCCAGGTTTTAAACAAATGCAATCACTCAATTGTAATGTTCTTTTGTTCTGGAATACCAAATATTGATCACGCACATAGTTATAAAATGAAGACCTCTGATTGCTGCGGACCCGGGTGCTGCGGCACTAACGCTTGAGTTACCTGAATGGGGGCCTGTCTGTGGTGCCGAGTCCAGGTCTACTATAACTATGGAAAGTCTGGCGCTAAATAATCTTAAGCAAGATGAAATTGCAGCGCATGCGTAGAACGGAGTGATGTTAACGTAGTAATGATGGGCGATCGACGGTTTTGAGTTGTTTATTTTCTGTTAACGATCTTTTATTAATTTTACGAAAATTCCCCGAAGACTTTATTGTTGTTTTTAATCGAGCGACAGCATCTACCGTTCATATAAGAATGGAGTTGTGTGACAGTCTAATGAAATGGGTCAGTCTGAATCGTGTATGGTAATAAAACAAGGTGGACCCAAGGCAAACACTTAAAATATTGTCAAATCGAGAAATCAGCCGGAAAATTGATCAGAATTTAAAATCCTGAAAATCATATACAGCTGTACTCCGATCGATCTAAGCCATTATCCGACCAATTAACCATGTATGTGTTCCATCAGAGTTAACTGGTGCACCTAACGGAACAGGATCTGGGGTCGGAAACAAATATCTTTGTATCAGCCGATAATTATCTCGATTTACGTAATGACCTCCTTCAAGTTGATATATTCAAGTTTGCGGTTACAACATAAATTCGCAGTCGACCTTATTTCCTCCACAGGGTTGTGCAATGCGATGTCGCCATGTTTGGTCCAAGTGCTGGCTTCCACTGTATAAATGTAAAGAAGTTATAATCTGACGACCCTAAACTACTTTTATAGCGGCATTTCAATCACCCACAACCTAAATTGTATTGTATTGTATTTCTTAATATAGCGCCGCTCACAGCAGTGGCCATTCAGTAGCGCTCCCAGTGCTAGAACCCCTAGAGAAGGAGAAGGTTTTGAGGAGGGAGAAGGCTGTAGGAAGAGACCCAGAAAGAATAGTAACACGTAGAGAGGAGGGAAGGGCATTCCATAAATGTTACTAATGCCCATTTTGTTTCATATGCAATCGAACAAACCTGCCACCCCCATTCCAGGACCCCATTATGGCCCAAGTTTTGACCTTTTTCTAAACATGTTTAAGTTCTATGAAAGAACCTTGATACTTCAAGAAGTTGATGCTATAGCACTACTTTTGATGCGTTCTGTTACAAATGCATCCTCAAGGCAATCATCGTAAAAAGAATGGGACAGATTAACAGTAAGGTGATTTGTTTTGTTTCTGTTGCAGTTGGAGACGTTCAGCGTAAGCAGACAAGTGAAATCGCGAGAGGATCTGATAGATGGGGTTGCCCTCGCTCAGATACTAAACCAAATGTAGATAAACATGTCATGGTCATTATTTATTAAAATTCTGTACCTCTGCCTATGTAAAGGCACCTGGTATATTCTGATGGTTGATCTGTGCTCAGAAATAAATGATCATTCATCCATTCTGAGATTTTATATAGCGCCCTTTCAAGAGAGCTACTCTGAGGCGCTCCCAGCCCAGCCACGGCTAAAGAATAAAGGTTTGAGCAACTTATAGAACGTGGGCATATTGTTTCGAGGGAACAAGCGCAGCTCTAAGCGGAAGCACATATCATATGGAGGGCCCCACAATTGAAGAGGCCCGGCATTGTCTAACAGAAGAATGAGCTCATGGAACCAGAAGCTCCCTCTGAAGCTGAAGAGTGGAGAGTTCGAACACGCGACGAGGTCAGAAAAGGATGACAGAGGCCACGTGAAAAAAAAGGACGGATGTACACTTCGTATCGCAATTTCAAGAACTTATAGATGTTCCACCAGTTCAGAACTTGATGCCACTGTTTTCCTGTTATTTTCAAGTTTTATTCATTATAATCTTGATAATTTCCTCTGATGGTTTCTAGCGCACCTCGTTTCTTTTCATCGATCTGGCTGAGCAAGATTAAATCTGACAGTTCCAATGACTGGAGACTTAAGGTGAGAACTGTTCAAGAGTCAGTACTTAATATTTTACACAGAATCATCGTTATCATCAATGTCATTAACATCATTATCATCAGCAACTCTCATTGATCCCAAAATCAACATTGAATATTCCATAAAAAAGTGTATAATTGATTGGGCTACAAAAAGCAGAACCAAAAAAGATCAGATTCCTGCTTGATTATGGTCACCTATAATTGACAAAGATTAAAGTGAGGTGGAATTCTATTAAATATATATGCTCGGAGCACAATCCATGCACAAGTATAAATATTCCGTAGAGCAATGTAACTTTCTATTATTCCAGAACCTTTTAAACTAATTAACAAATTCTGTGGCACTGTGGCGTCATATTTACAAGGCACCAAACGATGACGTGCTAAAGTCGAGCAGCAGCCAGAAAATCAGTCCATTGAAATCTCGTCATAACACACTTCTCCAGTTCTGTCTTGGTTGTTGGTTTAAGCATTTGTCTTCTTTCTTATACTAGGTTAGCAACCTAAAGAAGATCGTCAAAGGTGTCCAAGATTACTATTCGCAGGTTTGTTGTATTCTGATTGTACTCAGTCTTTGTTCTGAATATACTCACTGACTATTCAATCTTTATTTCGAATGTACTGTCTTCCAAATGTTCTCAGTCTTTATTTTGAATGTACTAAATCTTCTGAGCTGGGTTGAGTGAGTCCATGTGAATTAGAATGGATGTAACGAGTATGGCTTGTCTCCTTATACAATAATTATATGAATAAGTATGTTTTAAACGTAATGTAAAGTTGCAGATATTTTATAGAGCCACTACTTGCTTCAATCGTAGCCTCAACAAGAAAAGCTATTTAGTCTTCAGTGTGAGAAAAGAACCACACACAATGTTAGGGGTATTGGTGCACTGTATGAGGGAAAGAACTGGTCACCTATACTAATATGCCAAGGCCAAGAAAGTGTAGTTGCTAGCACTCGTATAGCTTACAAGATTTAAGATGTACGAGTTTTATTTCGATATACATTTAATTTTATTGTGCTACCAATTTCAAGCATGGAAACTTTGCTTATGAGATATTCTGTCAGTAGTGATCATGATTCAAGGCAATATTATATACATTGTATGTATCAAAGCATTTGTTTTTCTAATATCTTAAGATTCTGTTAAGATACTGTTACTTTGTCATGGGATAAAAGTAGTAGCACTATTTTATCAATGTTTCATTTTCTTGTTTTTAGGAGTTGGGCCATCAACTGAATGATTCCGAACTGCCCGATGTTTCTGCCATAGGTAAGATATTTTACATGCATCAGCATAGCAGAAGATCAGAACCTTTAACTTACCTCGACAGGCAACCGTGGGTACGAAGTGCTAGAGACTTCATTTGAGAGTGGGTGGCTAGTCCTTTCCTTCAACGCCTGATATTTCCACTGATTGTGTGTGGTTATTGTTCTAAATCGTCGTATTAATTACAATTACAAATAAAATATGCGTGGTGGACTGAAAATGAAGCCTTTCGGTTTGCTGGTCCACGTGCATGGAACAGTCTTCCTGCAACTATTCAGGAAGCTGTTTTAAAAAAACAGTTAAAACTATACTTTCTACTTACTCCAAAGCATTAGAATTTGCACTGACAGTAGACAGTAAAGCATCTTAGAGGTAGCTTGCTACCGACGACGCTATATAATTCATCGTAATTACAATATGCATGGTGGACTGAAAATGAAGTTGCTAATGCTTTCAGTCACCCAAATACCGTTTGGTTATTGGTAGCAACAGAACTGAAGAATTTGTCCACCACTGCTAATACTCTGGCAGTGCCAGTCCCAAGCCTGGATGAAGGAGGAGGGCAACACTAATGATCCTTGTTATCACACAGAAGAATTTGCTTTGTTTTTCTTTTAAACATGGCAACCGAAGAATTTGCTTTGTCTGTGTGCAGTAGAGCGAACCGATGCGAGGGAGCTTGGCCTGATGCTGCAGCTGGTACTTGGATGTGCAGTCAACAGTGAAGAGAAGCATGAGTACATCAGACGAATTATGGGAATGGAGGAGTCCGTCCAACTGTCTGTCATGAAGGCAATACAAGAGGCAAGTGCATTAGTTGAGTGTGTGTGCATTAGTTGTGAGTGTGCATTATTTGTGAGTGTGCATTATTTGTGAGTGTGCATTATTTGTGAGTGTGCATTATTTGTGAGTGTGCATTATTTGTGAGTGTGCATTATTTGTGAGTGTGCATTATTTGTGACTGTGCATGAGGCAGCATACGGTAGATTAAATCACTGGGTTTCTCATGCATGGTTAATGTTGTTCATCATTTACTTAATGTTTCTACGTTTATTTTCATATTTATGTATTATATCCACATTTTCTAATTTTTTTAAAATGCCGCTGTCTATTGATAGTGCTTCAGCTGATGGCACTATGACTGACAGATAAAAGTCTCCAGAGAGTTGAAATATATGAAAGTTTAACTAGGGACTATTTCGCATGGAGACATGTCACTTGTGTATTTAAGTTTTCATTCATTCATTCTAGGAATTTATATAGCGCCTCTTCAAGAGACCTACTCAGAGGCACAATAGGTGTGTGCAATTAGGTGTGTACATGCAAATTACGATGAGCCAAGCTGTCTTTATTGTCGAGTGATCATGTTTCTCTTTGTCTCGTTTGCAGTTAATGGCCAAAGAGGCCCAGAATCAGTCGACAGATACAAAAAGCGAAGTCAGCGATCAGGTGAATTGGGAAACTTCTCGTTAAAGGCGTTATAGAAGTTGATAGATTAGATTAGATGTTGACGAAGAAAGTATAGGACAATCTGAGTTAAGTGTATTGTATAATAGTGCAATATGACACTTGATTTTATATAATGCAGACAACAAAGACTGAAATGCAGAAACCTTCTGTGACTGCAGCCTGAGTTTTCCCATAGCATAGTTTGATCTTTGTTGTACTGTTAAAGAAGAAGAAGAGCAGTACTTGAGCTAGCTGTGGGTATGAAATGTTAGCGACTTCATTTTCTTAGCCTCAGCATATGAGGGCAGGTGTCCAGTCCTCTCCCTTGCTGTCTCATCTTCCCACCAACAGTGCATTCATTATAGCTGAGTTGGATAGAGGGTGCAGGTGAAGAAATCTTGAGGCAAATTTCTGCCATGGCGGGATTTGAACCTTGGACCTCTCGATTTACAGCACGCTAACTGCTACACTAATGAGCAGCCTTGTACTGTTGAATAACAATAATTATAATTATTATGTAAAATTGTAGTTGAAGAAGTCTACAGAGGAGGTACGGAGGCTGAGCGATGAGCGCGATGTATATGCCCAACGCTGTCACGACTTTGACCAACAGGTAAACGTGCATGAAAGACGACTTCTAAAGACAAGCAAGAAACTTCATTTAAGGACATTTCTCTCGTTTAACAACGAGAGGGATTAGTTTTCCATGCATTTTAGAATGTCAATATGCTTGTTGTTAACGCGTTAATGACAAGCTGCAATTGCTTTTAGTACACTCTCTTCGTCAAAGTATTAAAGGACATGGCAAAATTTGGCGAGGATAATGTTAATATGTATACCAAATTTGTTAATATTTTAATGAGTTTTAGAATTTTGATGACTATGTTGATATGTTAATGAGGAATGTTAATGTTAATGAAGATATTAATGAATAGGTGTAATAATGAATATTTAATGAATATATTGATATTAAAATTATTTAGTGACATGTACTGATAAATTAATTATTATATTGGTAGGTCATAATGAATATTTAGTGATTATGTAGATGTAAATATGAATAATGAATATTTAGTGATTATGCTGATGTAGGTTGTTGTTCTGCAAGAGGAGAAATCCAACCTTCAGGCTGAGATTGAACGACTGAATGATAGACTGAATCAGGCTGAAAGCCTGGACGACCCAAAGTGAGTGTCTTTCAGTCACGTACCCTTAAAACAAACCATTTCAGGTTAACCTATTCACCGCCTGCTTCTCTTCTTGTGATATGTCACACTAAAGCTTATTTTGAGTTACAATGCTTTGGCAGATGGGTAACTGTATATTATATTTACTTACTTAGTACTTAGTCCTTACTTACTTAGTCCTTACTTTCTTAGTACTTAGTCCTTACTTACTTAGTCCTTCCCTTAGTCCTTCCCATTGTGGTCTGCACATCAGGAAATGCAGCTTCTCCATTTGTCCCTGTCCGTCACCAGCCTTCCCGCCTCATCCCACGACATTCCCTGGCACCTCAAGTCATCTCTGATGTTCTCAACCCAATTCTATCCTTGTCTACAACCACTTGTCCCATCCATTTTACATTATTTGTAGGATATTCACGAAAGTTTTTTTAACATCCTACGTTATATCGTACATTATAGGATAATTAAAAAAGGTTTTAAAAAGGTTTAATCGATTTCATTTCTCTACTCTGGTGTTGGTGTGCTAATGTTCCGTTCGTAATGGTGGCTGGTGCTGTAGAATAGTCTGAAACATATATTCTATGTTGGAGGTTCTAAAACTTTTCACGGTTATCATTTCTGCGCTGGCACTAACAGTGTTGATGTGCTAATGATCTGTGGTTAATGGTGGCTGTAAAATCTTCTGGAACTGTAGTCTTCCTTGTGATTATACTTTGAGTGTTAATTTTCATAACTGAGTTGGAAGTTTCGTTATGGCTTAAGGTCCTAGCTACGTTGAAATTGTGAATATTATTGCAGCCGATATACATTTATTCGTTAATGCATTTATTTTTCGTTAGTCCCTCCGTTAGTTTACAGAGGGTTAAATGAGGAATAGACGTAACTGGTGTTCAAATTTGTGACTGTGCTACTATTTCAGTTTGCTTTAATTAATTCGTTAAAATTGTCTCTTGCACATGGGGTGATGAAATAAAATAGCTGATAGAAATTGTGCACTGGCTGTTGGTATTGTACGTCACGTTTCCATAGTACTTTGTGAATGTCTGTCTCCAGTCGCATCTTTCATCTGGCTTACTTTAATTTTTGCTTGGCTTATGTTAGAGGAACACATAATGTTGTAGTGTTGTTGTGCCTCTGTGAAGATGATTAGCATCAACCCTCCTTTATTCAGGCTTTGGACTAGCACCACCTAGAGTTTAAGAGAATGAGAACATGGTAGAACTGAGTTATGTGTAAGAATGAATTCTGGTGATTGGGAGATAAACATGCTGTATGATGATGGAATAAGGGCGTAGTGCTTGAATGTTATGTGAGAAGACAAGATGGTAGGAGGATGGGGCACGGAGTGGATGGATGTGCCCTGAAGGAAAGATGCAAAGGTCGGAGGGATGGAAAATGGAATGATGGAGCAATGGATAAATTAAAATCTGGTGCATGGATGAATGAGGAATGACAAGAGGTAAGAGAGTGGAAGAAAGGAAGTGTTAATGGATGGATATGCCTGTAAGAGCTAGACTCTCAGCTAGAGGAAGAGAGGAAGATGGATTAATGGAGCAATGGATGGTGGCCAAGATAAGTCAGAGTTGTTTGTAAATATTCTTATCAGTGGCCAGCTTACCTGCTTTGAACACGGAAACGTGTCGAGGTGCGAGAACAGAGGAATCTGGAAATTCGTGATGTGTTTAGAGAATTTGCCTAACAGCTCGAATCTTGATCTCGTTTGTTTTCAGTTCCTCGAAGGACTGGCCAAATTTTCTCCTGAGGTATTCTTTCATACATGCAGCATGTTTTTGAACCCATCGCCTTAAGAGTTTTGCTACTTTGATCATCATCATCATGTTCCTAATAATTGTTTAAAAAAAATCTAACATGAGTTTTCGGTTTGTTTGTCTCAAGTGCAGATAAATATTTATTGGCAAGCGTAGGTTATTAGGGACTAGAATCACGGGATGTTGCTACAACTATTGGTGCATCAGAACTTAACGGTTTAGAGTTTATCTCAGATCAGTAGCACTTACTTAGAATCTCTTTGCCTTGTACACCGGTTTGCAGTGCCCACTCAAAATTTAAAAATGTGGATTCTCGCATAACGTGATTTAGTGCCTGGGTTCTAAATTTCGTTGAGTTTGGGTTGAATTCCGGTTTAGAATGTGATCTTTTTATGAGGTAGATTGGCTATGAAGTGGTTTTTTAAAACATGTTCTAAAAATAGTGTTGTAGAGGTAGTGTTGGAATGGGGTGTTGGAATGGGGTGTTGTAAAGTTAGTATTGTAAAGGTAGCACCTGGTTATGTAGAGGTAGCACTCTAAAGGTACCTAAGTTGCCATAGTTGTAACAATGGTACCTCTCATCGAGTTATTTGAAACAAGAAAGTAGAATCCATTATCTGAGGAGATCTTGTAGTCTTTGAAATGCAAAAGCAGCTGATAGAAATACTTCTGAAGTTGCAATTGACCTGTATTCTGCGGCTGAGGGTAGTTGATGCAGGAGTGGATGCACTTTAGATAATGAGTGTTTCAGGATTTCTATTGTTGATCATCTCATTGTCTGCATGTTCGTTTGACGTTGGTTAACATTCTGCATGGTAGGCTTGAGTGATAAGTGTTTTAATGCATGCTCTTACAGATAAGTGTTTTGTACAAAGGCTGGCTAGCTGGTCTTGTTTGATAAGTGTTTTAATCACATGTTTCAATTACATATCAGTGGTTCTCAAAGTGTGGGCCACAAACCAGCTTTGGTTCTTGAGTATGAGCTTGGCTGTGAGCTAAACGGTATTCCACAACATTCATCCCTGTTTGCAACATGACACTGTGTTGTCACATTTAAGTAAATAGCATTCTAGCCAGTTTGCTACTCACCCTAGAAGTAAGTAGTCATTAAATAGTTGAGGTTCAAAAAAATTTTTCCAAAAGGTTTCTCGATGGGTTTGATATGTCTACGTTAAAGACAATGCTGTATCAATTGTCGTAATTACATTAAAATTACAATATTTTCAGTATTTGTTCATTTCTTGTAAAAATTTTTGGACTGTAGGACTTCCTGCCCCCCCATCCGTAGATGTTCTGCTGTAAGTTCAACTCTGGTGATGTGGTCCCCTGGGGCAAAAAAAACTTTGGGAACCACTGGTTCATGTTGATAATGACTAACTGTTATGTTTCTGTTGATGTCAAAGTGGGAGTTTTTATTCAATTAGTGTGGTAATTAACCTCCTTAGCGTTTCATTTTCTCCCAAAAAAACGAGCCAAAAACGTTGCATTGTTTTACGTATACGCATGTATATGCATGAATATACATGTGTAGGTATATATGTGTATATGTAAACATGCATAGCCATATATGCATACATTTACATATGTATATATGTACAAATACATGTATAAATTTACATATATATATATATATATATATACAGATATATGTATGTATGTATGTATGTATGTATGTATATATATGTATATATATGTACATATACATCTATGTGTGTAAATATATACATGTGTAGGTATAATTATATATAATTATGTAGGTATATATGTATTTATATATGTATATGTATGTATGTATGTATGTATGTATGTATGTATGTATGTATGTATGTATGTATGTATGTATGTATGTATGTATGTATATATGTACATATAATCTATGTGTGTAAATATATACATGTGTAGGTATAATTATATATAATTATGTAGGTATATATGTATTTATATATATGTATGTATGTATGTATGTATGTATGTATGTATGTATGTATGTATGTATGTATGTATGTATGTATGTATGATCTATGTGTGTAAATATATACATGTGTAGGTATAATTATATATAATTAGTAGGTATATATGTATTTTATATGTATATGTATGTATGTATGTATGTATGTATGGTATATATGTACATATACATCTATGTGTGTAAATATATACATGTGTAGGTATAATTATATATAATTATGTAGGTATATATGCATTTATATATGTATATGTATGTATGTATATGTATGTATGTATGTATGTATGTATGTATGTATGTATGTATGAGCCCGAACGTGACTCGGGGTTAACCGCTTTTGCATAGAATTCCCGGCCCGAGTAACGTTCGGGGTTAACGTCAAGGAGGTTAACAGCCGCACATATTCTGGAGCATCCATGAAACTGTTATTTGGTTAATTAAGTTTTAGGAACAGGATTTATTTTGGCAATAACGGACTAGGGAGATTGCATGCACGTTTGATCAATACTTGAACAACGTTCTTGCCATGGCTGGGCTTGGAGCACATGTGAATAGAACCTTGTAGGGTCTCGGTCTCTGTATCTGTCTCTCTCTGCTTCTGTCTCTGTCTGTCTGTCTTTCTCTCTGTGTCTCTGTCTGTCTGTCTTTCTCTCTGTGTCTCTGTCTGTCTGTCTGTCTGTCTCAGTACAGATATATCAATATCGTATTGCATACATCTTGGTAAAAGCGGAAAAGAGACCACGTATAAATTTACAGATTGGCGGATTTATTGGTGCTTAGATTGAAATAGAATTGCCGAGTAATTTTACCATTTCCATGTCGGTTTGATCTATTAATATCAACATTTCTGCGTTATTCTGCATGTGCATGTGTGCTTTCGATCTCTTTTCTCATCAAGTCTGTGCTGCAGGACTTAACAAAATAACAGACATTTGAAGTGAATTTATGAGGCAGGGATTTATTAGTGCAGGAGGGAGACAGCACTGGAATAACTGATAGCATTTAAAGTGCTTAGCACATATCTTTAAATGGTGAAGCTTTTCTACTGGGGCAACAGCAGCCTCCGAGTGACAGAATGTGAGATGTATGTACGTTTTAAAAGTCTCTAATATTAATATCAATTGGCCTTTAGATCTCAACTAAAATCTCACCTTTTTTTCTCAGATTCATTGCGTCCATAGTCTGTTTCTGTGTCTCCTGCGATTTCCTGCTTCGCTTACAACCAGACTCATCCTAGATTTTGGTGTTGAAGCTGATTTTCCGTAGCAGTGACCATTGACTGCTGCCTTGAGCTGTATTACATTATCATTGAGCAGTTACATTGGCTTCCTCTTATTGACAGCATTTGGTGTTTAACTCTCCTCCTTACCGCCAAAGGGCTCTTGGGTCTAGCCCCGCCATCTTTGTGATTCAATTCGCCGACCCCTTTCAGCTGCCTCTGGTTGCTCACTCTGCTGCATAGACCAATATGACCTTCTTGTTCCTCGCTTGTGGACTGCTACTGCCTAGCATCATGCCTGTGCTTCTGTTGGTCCTTTGCTCTGGATTGATCTTCCCTTTATGACTCGCTCTGCAGTCTTAAGTGGGAGTATTGCTATCTTTTCTAGTTGTCGGAAGGCTTTTTTTCACAGAGCTCCTTGCAGTGGGAGTACCTCTGATTAGGTAGTACTGTGAGAAGTGTTTCATAAGTCTGTAAGTACAATACATTTACATTGACTTGATAGAAGTTCTTGGATTATTATCTTGAACATGGTTTCCTCATTTTGTTTTCCAGCACTCCAGCTGGTAGGCGCTACCAGTTACTGCAGAGGCAGGCGGAGCAACTTCAAGAGGACTTCTATCGAGCAGAGACCGGTAAATTGGAAAACATTTCTTTGTTAAAGTGGCAAAAGTTTGGTTGTTTGTGTAGGGCTATAAGGCTCCTCCTGTTCCTGGGTGATGCTGTGGCAGTTGACTGGTGAATACATGCATACTTCCATCTATGGCTGTTATTATGTACCATAGATGTATGATGAGCATTTATATAGCGCCAGTCAGTTCCCTACAAAAGTTGCTATGGAAATAAACCAACTGTTGTCTTATTGTTCGTTTTAGTAAAGGATGAATTCAGATTAAAATGTGAGGAATTGGAAAGAGAAGTGTTCGATCTACAGCAGAAGGTTTGTCTTGTTTGGTCAATGTTTATGCTGGTCTTTCTTTGCTTGCTGGACCCTGTTACTCCAGAGGCTTAGCAAAATGAAGTCACTAAGACTATGTCCATTGAATTTCTCTTGGGGTTTGATGAAAGGCTTAATGGTTAGCTTCGTTCTCCACCTGTTCAATGTTATGTGTATGTAATTGCAAACTTGCACCAATCCTGTTTTAGACAGTCTGATTACACTGCATCGATATTGCATCAATTTTATGTAAATTATTTGATCTTGTTGCTACCAGCTGATTGCTAAATCTAACTGCATTAACTTGATTTCTTAAGATATATTTGCATCACCCCACATTCTAGACAATGATTAATAAATTTCTAAAGTATGGTGTATAAAAATATCGAAGTTTTTGACCCAGGGATCAAACATAGGTATGTTAGAGACATGTTTGTTGTGGAATCTGTAAGCTATAATCACTGATGTTGATGATTATGATTAATTATTTATTATACATGTATAAACAATATTATTATTATTATTATTAAATTCTTGTAATATATTTCTTGGTCTCATTCCTCAATGACTAGGACTGCTGTTGAAAAGATTATAATTCATGAATGTAATAATTACTGTAATAAATCTACTTACCATTTTATTATACTTATGAAAATGTAGTGGTGATTGTATGACTAGCAATAAATAGTATGTCTAGTAATTGTTGCTATTCATAGAAAGAATAATTGTTATTTTTGCAGAATGAAAAACTTATTTCGCTGACAGAAGAAGCTAGAAATCTCAAAGATGAAGTTGATGTCTTGAGGCACAAGTCAGAGAAAGTGGTAGGTATGACTGGTATTGAAAATCATGCTATTGTATCATCTGTGGCTATCATATCTTGCTGTTTTGTTCATAATCATGCCAGTGGCAAGATTTTGATAGCATTGACAATCAAGGCAGCATGTGTTAAGTGCAGTTCGTTTAAATATTCTGAGTTGTATTTGTTTTCAGGTAAAGTTGGAGGCGATCTCGATAACTACAAGAAGAAACTAGGTCAGTGGAGAAGATTTGTTTTGGGGCTCGTGTCTGAGTAGGTAAAGAGTAGGATAGAGTGGTATATCCCGCAGCCTGTGTCATGGTTTATTTGTGTTATGTTGGAAGAGATATTTGTGTAGCTTGTTCCTTGTAGCTTGTTGCTCTTCGTTCTTGTGACTTTACTAATTATACATGTGAATAGTGACAATAATTGTAATTGTAATTGTAATCGAACATTTATATAGCGCTGCTCAAAAATCAGCAGCGCTCTCGACCTGCTTCAGTGCCTGAGTCAGGGAACAGGAAAGTCTTAAGGCGATAATATGGGTATACAATAGTATGGGTAATGTTGCTTCATATACCCTCTAATGGTAACAGCTTTGAATCTTCATTACCCTGTGGACATGTTGCTATCAAGTAAAAGAGAGAATTACTAATTAATATTAATTATGCATACTATATATATTTATATATCATCATCAGAATCCATGGGCCGAAGGCCCGTAGGTGTCCAACGCTTGCATCATATCCATGGGCCGGGGCCCTGAGGCCCGTTGGAGTCCAATGCTTGCATTAAATTTCATACGTATTTTTTCTTTACGAACAGAGTATCTGCACCCATCCGTTCGACCTTCGCACTTCTCCCTTAAAGAGAGTTCCAGGCTTAGGACTGGCTCTGATATCCACTATCTTGTGGTATCAGCTATCGAGCAGGCGATGCCGCCCACGTTTGCCAGCTTTTTCAGAGTTCCTGCTGAGCCTGTCCATGTCGATAATAGAAAATAATGATAAGATTTAAGGATTAGGAATGTCTATGAGATTGCTGTGGCTGTATTTTTCATGATATTTCACTTCTTGCAGACAAGAATTATAGGAGGAAGCTTATTATAGGCCTAAATGATTAGTTTTACTTTTATTACTGGTATATTTACTATTCTTATTGGTAAAAAGCCATTTGTGTCCTGCACAATTAAAATGTAGTCTCAAAGGCACATACATAACAACCTAGAATACTTAATAATTCGTTTAAATAAGTAAGTAAGTATATTCTTTATTTAACCAATTGCATTTCCGCACTTTGGTATACAATATATTTTAAATACCAGTAAACATCTGATTGTTAACCCTTTAACGACGAATGTGTAAGAAAATGTATTGGAAACCAGTGCAGTTCATCATTAAAGGGTTAAGCGTTAACTGTTGTGAATTTGGTTTGTAATGAGGTTGTGATTCTTGTGCAGAGGAAATGAGTGAACTGAAGATGAAGGCGAAGATGGCCGAAGAGTCTAACACAGCCTACATGCAGCAGAACATGGAGCTCGAGGAGGTCTCTGTGCATTTCACGTCCATTTAATACCGGGTTCCCAACCTTTTCTATGCCCCTGGGAAATGTTTGACCAATGTTTGTACCCGTACAAATCAAAAGTATTATCATGCTATGACTTGTAATCATACTGCAGTGTGTTAGTTTATATAATAAACTCCCAAAAGAATGTTGAAAAACGTTTTTTCATATCATTGCGATTTTCGTTTTCCACTTGTGGGTATTAATAATTTTACTAATTAATAAATTAGACAACGCTGGTGTGAATAGAGACTTATGTACGCATCTATCTGGACATATAGGCCTATCTAGCACTCTTTTGCAACTTCTCTAAGCTTTGCATAGTAGCAGGGTTGTCACGGATCCTGGAAAGTCATGTAATTAGATTTAAAAAAACTTAAGGCCTGGCAAACCTGGAAAACAGATGTTTTCCAAAAAGTCATGTAAGTCATAGAATTTGAAACAGCTAGGTCATGGAAAATTCATTGATAGACATATTTCTAATCATATTTGTAAATTTTGATAAATATTATATCGATAAACAATTAAATAAGTCTCAAAAGTCATGGAAAAAGGTCTTGGATTTTTGTTTTATTAACCTTATTGCAACCCTATAGCAATGTTTGATGTGTTATTCGATTGGCAGGAGGTGAAACGCAACAACGTCTTCAAGGCGCAGGTCGACCTATACAAAAAGCAGCTGCTCGATTCACAGGCAAAGTGTACAGAGGAGACAAAACGAGCAGACAAGGCGGAGTTTGAAAGCAAGCGCTCGCAAGAAAAGCTCACAACTCTGCAGCGGGAAAAAGAGGTACTTTTTGAAAATGATATGTGTAGGAGAGAGCTACGTCTTGAAGAGGTTTTGAGCAGAGGTTCTGGGAAGTTTTGAAAAGTGGTATGTTTAGAGAAGAGGTGTGTTTTGAAAAGGGTATGTTTGGAGAAGAGGTGTGTTTTGAAAAGGGTATGTTTGGAGAAGAGGTGTGTTTTGAAAAGTGGTATGTTTAGAGAAGAGGTGTGTTTTGAAAAGGGTATGTTTGGAGAAGAGGTGTGTTTTGAAAAGGGGTATGTTTGGAGAAGAGGTGTGTTTTGAAAAGGGGTGTTTTGAAAAGAGGTATGTTTTGAAAATGGGTATGTTGGGAGAAGAGGTATGGTGTTAAAGGAGTATGTTTTGAGATGAGATATATTTTGAAAAGGGGTTTTCTTTATCCCCTTCAATGTGTGTCTCTTTAAATATCCTTTTCAATGTGTATCTCTCTTTATCCCCTTCAGTGTTTGTCTCTCTGTCTCCTTCAATGTTTGTTATTTCATCTTTTCAGCGCCTCATCGAAGAACGTGACTCGCTGAAGGAATTAAACGATGAACTGAAATGTTTGCAGTATCAACAAGGTGAGGAAATTACCTGTAAATAGGTTTCAATTGACAGCACCCTATAGATACGTATTTAAAAGTCTAAGACAAGTGTGGTCCCCGATTCATTCAGTACAGCTATGGGGGATGGTCGTGCTTAGGTCCATTAGTACAGTTAGGTTGAGGGGAAGGAGAAATTGGGAGCATTGGGGAATTTTCTACTGAAGGGGCATTTGCCGAATGAACTCCAGATTATGGCTTAGTTTTTGTGGGCCATTGCTTGATGCCAAACACAACAGTATGGCAGTTACTAATTATTAGGTTACTAATCAACTTTTTGTCCAAAAGGGACTTTTTCTTGAACTAATGTCCAGCTGCTTTGTATAGAATAAGCTAGTTCACATATTTATATAACTGGATTCTTGAAATTACTTGATATGGTTATTTCTTCAAGTAGGTTTTTGAAGTTTTTTGTTAATTAAGTTAATTGAATATTCATATATGTACATTTGTTTGCAGTTTGTTGTATTTTCTGTGAATGCTTGTATCTGAAAATTTATAGTGTTTTAACACCTTAACGGTGAGCTGCATTGGTTTCCCAGTCACTTTTAGTACACGCTCGTCATTATAGCGTTGAGAACCTTCAAGAGCTTTTCTGTGTTGTTTCTGTAGCCTCTGTAGACATGCCAGATGCATCTTCAGCAGACTTAGAACTGATGTCCTTATCATCTTCAATGAGGTACGTATGTGTGTGTGGGTGTTTGCATTCATTCATTCATTTAGAGCATTTATATGGCGCCTCTGAGCAGCAAACCCAATCCAACCCTAGTAGGAAAGAACAGTTTTCAAGTGGGTCGAGCCTCGTCCTCTGAGACGTTTACAGTGTATGGACCTTGAGCACGTCCTTCAATAAATAGCTCAGACAGACCCACCAATTGATGCATAGTCATTAGACAGTTGTGCTCAAAAATAAATAATAATAATAATTATATAAATAATAATAATACTTTTTAATGTCTATTGTCTATTTTTAGAGCACAGTTTTTGCGACTTCAGCATGAAAACAAAATGCTAAAAGTTCAGAAAGAGTCGTCGGACGATGAACAGATTCTGAAAAGTATGTTGGACGATGCCAACGCTCGCAACCATGAACAGGAATGTGAAGTTCGGTGAGCAGCTGCATTTTCAACACCTCTTATAATATCATCATCAGCAAAAGGGGTTCTTGACGCCAGTCATTTGGTGTCATTGGTTACGAATAAATGACATCCTTGTCCTTGGTCATTTGCCAAGCCCATTTCTCCCCTCAGTGTTAATGCAAGTGATGTTATGTCCTCATTTGTATTATCTCTCCAGCATAGGGTTGGTCTGCCTTTGTTTCTTTTTCCTGCGATGCTACAGTATTGCTTGAATTTAGAAAAGACACGATTTAACATGGACTGTAAAAGCATGCTTTTTCAGAGGAAGACTGTTCCTGAGTTCTTTACTTGTTAGTTGAAAATGATTTCATGTTGTTTCTGCCAAACCGTAATTTGATAAAGCGGCTTATCGTTTGAACAATCCCCACATAATTACGTATATACTGGAATCTTTGTAAATCGAGATTTACGGTTGCTTAACACTGACTGATGCTAAGTGATCATTGACTGATGTCTTAGGCATTATGATAATGGTACTATAATAGAAGTCATTGGATTAGATTAGCTATATTTTAGACATTTGATTAGATTAGCTATGGAAGTCGTTGGATTTAATAGATTAGATTATAGCCTTTGTTATTTTTCTGTTTGGTGTTGTTGTTAGGCGCCTGAATCAGCAGATAATGGAACTGGAGGCAAGGGTCGAAGACATGGATGAACTTCGGGAGAAGATTTCGTCCGAGGGCGACAGCGCCAACGTCGAGGTGAAGAAGAGACTTAAGGAGCAAATGGAGAAATGTCGAAACTACGAGGCTGACGTTCAAGTGCACAAGAACCGCTGTGAGAACATGGAAACAAAACTCCAGGTATGCTCCTCCTAACCTTTGACCCGACTCACAACCATCTGTTTTCACTGGCAACTGCTCTGTGGTTTGAATAGAATGTGGAGACCCTATTTACTTCTCAGCCTCTCTTTGCCTCTTTTCTGCAAGCGCTTGAAGACCATTCTTTTCAATCATGGTTTCATTGTGTTCGGCTGGGATATCTACCCATAGCCTTTGACCAGCTATGCTGGCAGGCTAATACCGGTCTCTTTACAGCTGTTCTAATAAACCTCGGGGATGTTTTATGTAAGTAGCTCCTACCAAGGAAATCTACCACCTCTGACCTACGCACGGTCTGAAAAAGCCCAATAGTACATACCCTCCATCACCCGTTCCCATTCCCATGTCCTACCCCCGTTCCCCAAGCTGACAATAATATGAGAAAAACGTTCTTGGTTAGAATTAGGGTTGTTAAAATCGTTTTTTTGGCAATCCGAATTTCGGTTTTAGAAATCCGATTTTAAACCGAATTTCGTTTTTTATTGGTCTTCATAGAAAATTTAATATATTATTATATAATGCACGTAATTTTATATGTTAGGTACTGTAACAGACGTTAATAAACACCTTTTTATCTGGCGGCTATATTCGATGAAAACAATCGTAAACACTAAAGAAATGCATGAATTAATTTCTTTCTGGCATTTCTTGAAATTTTCACTACGAAAATGACCTTTTTTTTTTAAATTCAAATTTCGTTTTGTCAATAATAAAAACCGAATTTCGTTTTCAAAACCGAAATTCGAATTTCGTTTAACATCCCTAGTTAGAATGCTGTATTCTTATTGACAATTATTGACATTTATTGCTATTTAAGATGTATGTACACCAGAGTGTGGTCTGGCAGCTAGTACAATAAAAAGTATGTTTACTTACTTACTTAGGTTAGATTAGGATGGATTAAGCCAAGTGCTGGCTATTCAAATCAGAGATAAGATTAGATCAGTTGCTGGCTATTCAGAAGTATTTTTAATGTTAGTCTTTGATGTGTCTTTCTGCAGACCAGTGCCGATGAACTCCAGGAGCTGAGTGAGAAACTAAAGAAGAAGGATAATGAGATGAAAGAAATGGAGGAAAAGTACAAGAAATACCTAGAAAAGGCCAAACAGGTATCGGTCGTCGTTAAACTTATTACTTAATGACACACCTCGTCTGTTCATCTCCACTTGCATTAATTTACCTGAAGTCATAGTAATTTACCTGAAGTGACATGAATTTACTGAAATGCCTTTAATTTATCTTTAATTAATTGTATTAATTTTCGTGAATTCACTTTGTTAATAATATGTGAATTTAGTTTACATGAATTGACATTGATAACATTAATTTATCTTAATTCAAATTGCCTGAATTCACAGTGATAACATTAATTTATTAGGCCCACTGTCATTTAATTGTGCTATGAGTTGACTTTAATTGCGTTTTGAGTTAACTTTGAGCTTGCATACATTGTGGTATACCGTAGTTAACTTTTAATTGTGCTATGCGTTAACTTTAATTGTGCTGTGGGTTAACTGAGCCGTGCAACAGCCGAAGCTGTAAGGGTGGTGAAGCAAAACTGCAAATCATATGAGGTGACATTTGTTGTAGATGATAAAGCAGCTTGATCCGAAGTACAATCCTCAAAGCACAGACGTTCAGGGGTTGAAATCACAGGTCATCGAAAAAGACAAATACATTCAGACATTGGAGGTGAGTCAACCATTATGCAGTGTTTAGGTTATTCACGAATGACCATAGTCTGTAGTCAGGGCCGGATTAAGACTTCCGGGGGCCCTAAGCCAAGAGACAGGTTAAGACATCCGGGGCCCTAACCCCAAAGCCAAGCGAAAGTACGTGTCTCTGAAAGTTGTTTGAACCCAAAGTTCGAACTGTATGTAGATGATTTTTTTCTAATGAATATCGGCTGAATAATAATAATACGTGCATTTATTCATTGTCATTTTGTCATTGGGGAAATTAGGACTTGATGCAATTTGATTAAATTTTCCCCGACATGTCAACAACCCTCAAACGTTTGGGGCCCTCCCCCTATTTTGTTGACATAATTAATGGCTTACCCCTTATGCAGCGTTTAATTCACGAATGACCATAGTCTGTACATATACTATGCTACTGCTTAATAACTGACCATCTTTGTATGAAAGTTATCATGGTCAAAGAGTGATCATGGTGTGAGTTGATTTTTGCAAGTGAATGGATGGAATAACTGAGTCATGTTTGTTGCTAACATTCTCCTTTTGTGTGCAGAGGGATTTGGAGAAAACGAGAACTGCTCAAGAAATGGAAATGAAACTGATGTCGACAGCCTGGAATAATCTGGTATTTAGCTATTAATGTATTTATTGCACTTATTACGTGTGAATCCTATTACGTGCTCAAAGTCAGTAGATCTGAATCTTATTAGATTAGATTTCGTCAGTTGTGTGAGATGCACAAACAACTTGTCCAGGGCCTTTATGCACAGAGTACACTCGGCAGGCAAGAACCTGCATCGTTGGATCTCAGACACAGTACACTACTGGGTAGACCCCACTCCATTTCTTGTACTTACCTTATGCCTTTCTATCTGACTGATCGTCATGCATAGAACACCTCTCAGCAGAGGGATACTGTCTGGTGTAGTACCAAATGACAGTTCTACAATGACACATACATGTACACGTGGGGCGCGGTGGTGTAGGGGTATGTTCGGTGCATTGCAGCCGGAGGGTTGTGGGTTCGAATCCACCTCAAGCCGCCGCGTAGGGACTCTGGGCCAGTCCTTCACTCTCATTGCCATGCGTCAGGGAACGTGAAACTCCGATTCAGTGTCTACGGAACTGTAGTCGGGAGCGCCTCTGAGTAGAAATCTTGAAGAGGCGCTATAACAAGTTCTCAAACATTGGCTACTCGTTATATGGTACAATCTTGCTTGCATTCATTCGTAACTTTTGTTAAATTGCAATGTACCTGATAGCGGTGTGTCTATCAGTTTTGTTACCAATAAAACGAATATTATATAAACATACATACAAGTGGTCCCAGACGTGAGTTGAAGGATTTTCTGCCAAGGAGTGCAATATCTTGCTGTTTTATATCTAACGTTTATATAGCACCTTTTGTTATTTATCCAGTTGAAACAAATTTTAACTGCGACTTCTGTAAACAGGGCACCAGTCTGCATCGGAAGTCGGTTGAGGATCGTCTCTTGGTGAACAACATCGGTCAGCAGTCGTTCCTCTCTCGCCAACGACAAGCCCACGTCCGGCGGACTCCCGGCACCGCAAGCGGAACAAACATCACTAGTCCGTCACGATAGTCTCTCCTGCCGTCAGCACTAACTAGCCAAATTAACCAATGATACTTTCTGCGTTTCAATAGAACTTGCATGGTTAAAACGACTAACCGGAGCATTGTGGGATCTTTCTACGTTAATAAAACGTCGATGAAATAAGTATTTAACAACTGATAAAACACTGAAGTAAGTGTAGTGGATTGCGAATGTATATAGTCTGGTGAAACTGCGTATTCGTAGATTCGATGCATAATGATCTTAGTTCAGATGTGAGTTAGCTGGGCAGGAGCTGCAAATTTTATTCATTTCATACAGTGTGGACTTGTTAACGCAAAGTGGTCGGGGGGGGGCATGCCTCATTTAAACCAGGCCATATATAAAAAGGGATAATGCTGAAAAAGGCAATATTTAGTGCTACACTGCAGTTCTTGTATGTACATTAACCAATATGGCATGTTAATAGCTTTGAGGGAGATAGCACCACTTTGTGTTAAGCATTATGGCGTGTAAATGAGTCCACACTGTATCACAATTCATTTAAAAGGCATAATGCATGTAATATTTTTATTATCAGGCAGGTGTTTGTCTGTTGTCAGAAATGACTTTTAGAAAGATGGCTGATAGGATATGGCATAATACCAGATGCGTTTTTGCACTATGATGGTAGATACTGCCTAGATGTAGATTGATATTTGCCTAATAACAGATTTTTAAAGACGGATATTATTACAATGACCTTCCAAGACTGGTATTGCCTGATCTTCTCTTTGCGTGTTGTCTTTGTACAGAATCATACTTTGAATGACGCCACCATTCACACTGCTGGGCAGGTGATTCTGTGACTTTGGGTTGTATGTATGTATGTGTGTGTGTGTATGTTGTATGCATGTATGTATGTATGTAAGTGTGTCTGGCTACTTCTAAATCGCCTTTAAGAATCTCACACCAGTGCTCAATGGCAATCTAACACATTTAAAGAGGTGTGTCTTAAAATGGCGAGCAGTACAATCACGTTTCTGTAAACTTCGATTCGCGTTACGCGACTTGAGAGTAAATTGTTAGCAGGATGACGTTGGGAATTTGCTGGGAAAATGTCATAATCTTAGCTATTAAACAGTAGGGCAGGTATCCCAGATAAAATTAGTAAAAATCGCTTTGTGTGGTTATTTTAAACAATTCTGAAGATTTACATTACATTACATACACTGGCATTCATTGTTGAACCATGCAGATGATAGATTGCTGTAGTCATGTTTGTGCTTCAGTCAAAAGATCTTTCAGCCCCTTAAACATGAAATTGTTGACATTACTTTACCTTACACATCTTTTAGTTCTTTACAATACATCTTTCTTTGGCCAGTTGTAGTATATCTCATTACAGTAATACAACAACTTACATAGTTTGACTGAGTGAAGGACGAATCTAGTTCAGCCATCATTTATTACGATTGATCAAAGCCATAAATGCATTCTTTACAAAGTCGTGGTTATTACGTCATTTCATTTAAATTGTTAACGATTTAAACAGATAAACAGCAAATCATTGATAACTGAAAGACTGGTCACTAATCCCAGAGCTTTGAACAGGAAGTAATCTCACGTCGGCTCCTGCTCGGCCAGAGGAATGGACAAACCTTCTGAGAGGTACAGAAAAAACTAAAGGCATGGCATACAGCCACATTCATTGCGACTACAGCACAATGTCACTGGTGGTCAGCTATGAGCGCATCGAAAGTGGCGATCTTAAAGGAATAATCCTGATTTATAAGCAAGACTAGTCCAGGAGACACTACACGCAAATTTGCTCCAAGCGCCATGATATTCTGAATTTAGATCTTATCCTTTTTGCTGCTTTGGAGATAAAAATGACCGAATTCTAACTTCAAAAGCAAAGGTTGTACAGCAGAAAACACATATCCCTGCCATGGGCATTAGATGGGACCCATATGGGCCAGGCCTACGGGTCCCGTACAATGAGGATATGGGTTCCACGTGGGAATGCTAGCAGAGTACCTTGTGTATACGGCGTTCAAAGAAAAGATCTGATCAAATGTTGAACTGTACATCATTATCATAGAAGCTATACCAGACGTGTAAAAAGAGTTGGACCTTACCATAGACAAATGCCTAGACGCAATCATTGTTTAATGCATATACATGTAATTACAGCAATGCCTTTTCTGCTTTGTTAGCGCTATGCCATGAGCTGGGCATGCAAAATCCGTTAGCCACAAATTCTTGAATACACATCAACATTAGGATCCATCATATTAGGTCTACATTTATACTAATTAATTACTGACTATTTAACTGTTATTGTCAATAAGGCATCAATATCCTGCTGACGAATTAAGCTCCAAAGCATGGCTAGCGGAAAACGACGAATCCAAATATAGCTTGTGAAATTAGATAAGAGAAAGATCTATTAACTCGTACTAGTAGTACCAACTTACTACTGTTATTACTTAATGACAGTAATACAATAACTGGTACGGTAACCCGGTTATATATAGGCCTATATATAGGCCTATATATATATATATATAGGCTATATATATAAATATAAGCCACCTTATTTCAGAGATTTAAATCTGGCTAGCACGGTCCCCACACGGGGACCTTGAATGGTGTGGTGTTCACACAAACGGAGAGCAGTGATGAAGGATCTCACCCGATCAAATCAATGAAAAATTAGCAGGGTCGAGGTCATACGAGAGTCTCTGCAGAAAAGAGTTTACATTCACAATGACAAAAGATTTGGTAAACTGTGCTGGCATTGTATTTGCGAGTGCTTCATCGCACGTTTGGCAATGGCAGGAGTGTGTACGAGAGCTTTAGCCTTTAGTTAGCCTAAGCACTTTGGGGATGTTCTTCGAAGGTCGCCCATTTAGATAGGCTACAAAATAACACACATAGCCTGGACGCACACGTGCTCGAAGCAGTTATTTTTAAGCACCAGAAGTCGTAACAAGTTCGTAAACTTTCGCATAGCCCACAGCCACCTTCGTTTGGCGGTTTTATTGCTCTCCCAGCTCACGCACAACAGTTTACGATAGTTGCCAGAAGCCGACCTACCTCGGAAACCAATAAACAAACACATTCAAGACCGACGACCGTGCAGAGGCCAAAATTTAAAAGTCCGAATGCAACGAAAAAGACGCAGCTTACTCAGTTACACCAAATGCAGGAAGAAAAAAAGAGGAAGCGATTCGTCGAAGAACCTGAACTGTGGTTTGAACGGAGATGCAAAAAAACACACAACGTTTAAACACAACAACACAACGAAAATCCGTAAATGCACAAAATTTGCTGTCCAACCATCGTCAGCAAATACACAAACGAAACCCGTATACACCACTATGAACCCAATAAGCCCAATTTCTCACAACATAGCCAGACAAACAACCAGGGGCGTACCCGGAAAAAAATTTGGAGGAGGTTTGAGTTTTCTTGGGGGTTCCATAGAAATTGTCGTATTTTTCTACATTTTAGTTTTTTTTTATAGCAGTAATGCATTTATTGGGGGCAGAGGCGCGTTTACCAGTAGGCGCACTAGGCGCGCGCCTAGGGCCCCCAACTCTCGAAGGGCCCCACACGAATGAAAATATTTTCAATAATAAAAAATAGCATTTTCAAATTTTGATCTATTTTAAATAGTTACCTATTTTTCTATTTTTTACAATTTGGCATTCACGTAATCAAATAACTTGACAATCCTTGAAATAATTAGGGCCTACACGTCCATAAAACTCACAAAACGGCTTCAAGTTCAACTTCGTGGGTTTTTGTACACGATAGGTTAAACACCACCAGAGTTTCAGACTTTCAGTCTACAAGTTCAGAATGGCCCCAAAAATGTTTGCGCCTAGGGCCCCGTTTTCTGTAAAGGCGCCTCTGATTGAGGGGGGAATCGAACCCATAACACCATCCCTAAATACGCCCATGCAAACAACGTCTTAATCATACAAATTTCTTTGAAATAACACCAAACACGGTGACCAGCCACCAGAGATAAAACTTATTTAAGAAACCACAGGTCCCAAGGGCAGTAGGCTATTCTTTAATACGCACACGGAGTTGTAGATTTTTGGAGTCGTTTTGGTGATAGCAGGTCTCCTTTCTCAGCTGACAACAACACAGTTTTTAAGGAGCTAGGAAGGGCTGGCTGTTGAGCATTCCCGTAATTTGCCTGCTTCTACCACAGTTTAAAATAAACGTCTTCTGAACCACTTAGAACCTATGGTATGATATTCTATGCTATGAAAATTGGAGAAATTGGGCCTACCGAGTCAACACAACATACCAACAAATGGTTGGTCGCATTTCACAAAGCTCTCAACAAATTCCAAGCACCTAAAACTGGTACATATAGCTAGCAACATAAAGAAACAGACACTGCAGGAAATAGTGATTAATTGTGAGGTATATACTGTTGTAGCGTCTTCACAAGTACAAAGCGCTCTGGGTATCTAAAGAACGACGACATCAAATCCACCTGAAAACCGTTTCAAATTACAAAAATTTTCCCACCACCATAAAACAGACAAACTCCGGCAAATTCATAAAACATCTGTGTAAACGATTCTCAAAGTTCCTAAGTTTTCCAAGGCAATTCGGCAGAACAGAAACATCTGGCAAGTCCATTGCGACAAAACGTTGAATCTAAACCAGTATCACTTTCAAATGCTATCAGCATGGACGTTACATTGAAGCAATCAGTAACTGTAACCAGACAGACATAAAAGACAGACAGACAGACAAACAGAAAGAGACAGAAAGACAGACAGAGACAATACAGACAGAGTTACGGAAATGAAGATAAACTTTAATCAATAATCCCTAATCATTTGTGCACACTTTTAAGCTAAATGGATAAATTTCAAGTTACTTTCAGTACAGTACATCAATTGTTAATACAAACACAAAAACACGTACCAGCACACAAAGGAAAGGAAGTACACAAAGGAAAGGAAAACAAAGGAAAGGAAAGTACACAAAGGAATGTACACAAAGGAAAGGAAGTACACATAAAGGAAAGGAAAGGAAAGTACACAAAGGAAAGGAAAGTACACAAAGGAAAGGAAAGTACACAAAGGAAAGGAAAGTACACAAAGGAAAGGAAAGTACACAAAGGAAAGGAAAGTACACAAAGGAAAGGAAAGTACGCAATGGAGCTATAGCTTTAAATCTCTAGCTGACGCCTTACTTTGACTCATACCGTTTAAATGCAATCACAAATCAATACTTCAACACAATCACAAATCAATACTTCAACACAATCACAAATCAATACTTCAATGCAGATTAAACATTACCCCATTATTGTCACAAACAAAACCACAGCAACCACAACAACGTGCAAAGCAAACAATGACAATGACAAACAATTCGATCTGCAATAATGACCAATACAAACCACAACCAAGGAATAAACAATACATGCAATAATAATACTAATAAATAATAATAATAATAATAATAAATAATAATAATAATAAATAATAATAATAACAACAACACATATATGTGTTTATATTATTATTATTATTTTGTAAATGCCTAGATATCATTATGTATCTCTGGAGAAAAAATAATAGTAGTTGCTCAGTATGTACATATCATCATTGCTGCAGAATACTTCTGAAGGCAAACTGTGTTAAAAGCAAGACCGCATTTCAGTTAACGAATGGTATATTTACAGGAATTACACAGAATCAGATTACACGAAGATTACACATTACACAATTACCCTAACCCGTAAAGCAGTAAATACATACATACGTCTGGGTTTTTCCGATCCGGGGGTAAAACCCAGACACGCGAAAAAACAGCGAAACTAAGTTCTCAAGCAAACACATTGCACAACTTGAAGTGTACATTATCTGACATTGGACATTAAAGGTAATGGCTGTTTGACTTCAAGTTCATAATAAAAGTTACACGAAAAACAATCACATTAACAAGCGATCTGTGGGGAAAGACCTGCGGGTGGGGGAGATTAATGGAGAAAATGCATCCCAATGGTTGTATGGTCCGAATAGGTTATGGGTAAACTGGCTCCTGGGTGCATACCGAATCCCCGAAACTCCAATCCTTGAAACAGTACTTCCATCCCCAAAATATATTTGGTAAGCGAAAACAGAATTATTTGTGCAAAATGTAACTTATCGGGATATTTTTGAATATACTATTCAGGATATTGGTCAACTACTCCGTAGTAGTCACAGAATTTGAATCCTTAGTAGTATAGTCTGTATTATTATTGTTTTTGAGAATTCGATCAATTTTGCATTTCCACCACTTGAGGGATTTGGGTAGACCCCTTGCTCCTAGCCCAGATAAAAATCATGCCCGGGTTATAAGCAACCCTCACTTACATTATTCAATACTGTTCACATTTGACACACCATCGAAGGAAATACCGATTACACCATCCAGTAAAATTCAAAATATACATAATATAGTTCATACATAAATATAAGATATATTTACAAGTACATAAAATAAGCATTTGAAAAGGTGTAAAATATTCCACTCTCACATCCACGAATTCCTCCACAGTTACTCAACAATAAAAGCTACACAATCTACGTCAGTAACTTACTACTACCCTCCTTGATTGCCATTTACAATCAGAAGTCAATCAGCACAGATATTCAATTAATACGAAATGCAGTGTATAAATAATAAAATCAGATAAATGTTACAATATAACAGCAGAACAATGGCGAATTAGAATCGTGTAGAAATACATTATATACACATGGATTACATTGTATAATATTATTAGATATATATATATATTTGTATAATACACATCATATATGCACATGTGATCAAGTGTAGCGAGCAGTTAGATTTAAATCCAGTACTGGCGATATACGTTACGTACAAGTACACATCAGAGAAAATCAAATACAAGATATTCAAGTATCATTCAACAACTTATTAAATGCTTAACCAATTACCACAAATACAATTAATCACACAACAAGAGTTCAACCTGTTTCACAAAGTCTTTGATTAACAATCGGTTTCAAGTCCACCCTGTTAGGCCGAAAACTCATGGCACCTTAAAACCTGGAGCACCAACGCCACTGTGACTAAGTAAGGGTCCCGTGTCCTATAGTGACCCTATGGGAGGCACTCATTTCCATCCCTTCAACCCTTGAGCCCCAATAGATGAATCCCAACGCCGTGGACAACGGACCAGTCCATCCCATGGCTTGCCATTTACCTCCCAGGTTATACGTACACCCCTGCTTGGTTAGAGATATACGGGTTGTTACATAGAGTCAAACCCGCAACCGTATGATCACTGACCAAGCTCATTACCAATAGAACACCACATCGCACACATTGGGAGCTACGTTTGCTACCCCTTGGTAACCATTTGATTACAAATTCCTCGGCCTTTTACTCATCTCTAAAAACCGTTCTTTCAGAAGCGGCTGGGCTAGAGCGCTTCTGAGTAGGTATCTTGAAGGGGGCTCTATATCAAGCTTACATTGATTGATTGATTGATTGATTGACTGACTACAACTGAATATGGTAACGAATTAAGTCGTGATCACAACTTACATTATCTACCATTTGATTACAAATCAGCAACATGCATAAAAGCAGCAAACCACAGTAAACAGTTAATTATATAACTTCTGTAGTACCAAGCTTCAGCTTGCAAACGCTGCTCAGCAAGACTAACACACAACCAATGTGCCATCGAACAATACCCTTCAGGTGCTCGACTAAAAGACTGGCAAGGCAGAAAACGTACTGGCAAGAGATAAAGATGTTATTTTTACGCAAACTGCTACAGTAAACTGATTCCAAAACCTAAGACAATAAAACTGCACAATGAAACTGAGGTAAAATTCAAGTCAAATCTTAAACGTACAAAGCAAGCCAGTAGCAGCAGAATCTCCAGTATATTTTCTATCACAGTATTCTGCAGTGTCTCAAAGCCATCCTACACTACGTATGCGACTCGCTACAGATATAAATGTCAACCCACGTATACATACCGGTATACATGCATATACGTGCATACAAATGGTGTAGTGCCCTTTTGAGAAATCTTGTTTGAACTACTTACAAATGGCATAGTTCTATTTTGGTAGCCACTTACAAATGGCATAGTACTATTTTGGTAGCCACTTACAAATGGCATAGTACTATTTTGGTAGCCACTTACAATGGCATAGTACTATTTTGGTAGCCACTTACAATGGCATAGTACAATTTTGGTAGCCACTTACAATGGCATAGTACTATTTTGGTAGCCACTTACAATGGCATAGTACTATTTTGGTAGCCACTTACAAATAGCATAGTACTATTTTGATAAATCTTGCTTGAACCACTTACAAATGGCGTAGTGCCCTTTTGATAAGTCTTTTTTTGAACTACTTACAAAAGGAAGAGTACTATTTTGGCAAATCTTGTTTGATCCACTTACAAATGGTATAGTGACCTTTTGAGAAAGTTTCCTGCAAACGAATACGAAGAAAACCAAAAGAAAAACCTTCTAATCCTATTCCAACAACGTTACGAAAGACAATCCGGTCGAGAGAGTCACAGTGTGAGGTATCACATGAAACTAATCCCCGAGAGAATGATTGTGCTCGCTTCGTCAACAATTCCATCACAATGCTATCAATTCAACAATTAATCAATAAGGAAATGAAGTCTATATATTAACATTGTCAACAGCAGCTGTAAAAATTTTCAAACCAATTTCTAACTAACAATTCTATAAAATCAATGTAAAACTATGGAGACAAGAAAGTCATAAATAAATCCATGCATAAACAACCAACAAGAAATATAAAAAGTTACCATTAATTTTACAGTCTATACTATTATTTTAAAAGAGTAAATATGGAAAAGTATTGAATTCATTAGTGGTTCCTGAATAAACTTCATATTACTACCCACATACCTATATAAAACCTAGTCACATCCCATCCACGCACCCACTAAATCCATCCATCAATCCATTCATCCACTATATCCATCCCGTCAGAGCTACCCATTCATCCATCCATCACATCCATCATCCATCCATCCATCCATCCATCCATCCAATCCATTTCATCCATCCATCATCCATCCATCCGTCCATCCATCCATCCGTCATCGTCCATCGTCCGTCATCGTCCATCGTCCATCCATCCATCCATCCATCCATCCATCCATCCATCCATCCATCCATTCATTATTCAACATATCTATCTATCACGCTGCATCCCTACCTCTCTGTACAAAAATGTAACAATAATATACAATCTCTGGAATTTTTCTAAATCAATCCTGAGTACTTTTCACCAAAGGGACCGATAATAATACTAATACTAATAATAGTAATAATAATAATAATAGTAATAATAATAATAATAATAATAATAATAATAATAATAATAGTAATGATAATAATGAAAATAATAATAATGATAATAATAATAATAATAATAAGAATAAAAGTGATAGTAACTTTCCTAAATCCTAAGGAATCCTTTCTATCACAGGTCAAAAGACATACGGTAATAAGTAATACTGACTTTCCTAATTTTCAAATATATCACTACCCTTTTGATTTGATTTTTTTAAATTTGGCAATAATAATCCAATAAAATAATAAACTAATGACGACGAGCAAAGACAATGCTTAGGACACTCAGCGAGTAACTAATGAATAGAAAGGAACTGAGCTGACCATAACTATAACATACACTAATCTTTCTAGACATCATCTGAGGCACACTATCCAGCAATGCAAGTTCCTACAATACAATACAAGAGTATTTTATATTGCCCTTCTTCTAAAGTTCAGAAGTTCACATATACCATCCGGCAAAACATCAATGGCACTGAGCAACTGTGAGTAAAGAATTTGCTCAAGGTACCCACACAGTGGAGGCTCGAATTGAAACTCTGGTGTTACAGGACGATCATCCTATCTATCTATCTACGTATTATTATTACTAATAATTACATTTAAAGTGTGCACACGGTCACATCGAAATGTGAATCATCTTGACAGAAGCCATGGTGTGCAGAATTTGGCCCAGATCAGTCATATCGAACAATCATACCAATCACGGATATCACACATCACACAACGGCTAACAATACTATCCCAATAGCAGAATACTTGCATCAACTTCAATACACATGCGAAGTTAAAACCAGGCCGCTCATCTAACTAATCCAATCCAATCCAATCTAATCTAACCCAATCTGTAGCACCGTTATTATGATGAGCAACTTTATGATCATGATGGCCTCTTCAAGTGAAATCAGAACTCATAATGCATTGGAGACGGTTGAATCAGAAAAACCAGACGCCAGGCTAAGGTTGGGATGCGAGTTGAGAGTTTAGATCTGAACAACACCAAAGAGCTGACCAGACGAACTGAAATGGGTAGCCATCAAACCAGACAAACCCAAACAACTGATTCATATGGGGAGGCAGGGGCCACTGAGCAGACCCACTAAGATTATGAAATGGGTAGGGGAGCAGAAGCCAGTTATTCAACACTGCTTAATTTAATTGCTTACTGTACATGAAACTTTGACCAGATCAACTGTATCAAACAGAAAAAGACCCTGTGCTGGCGTGAGAAGACTACTCAAGATGTATAGCCTACGTGTATATGCAGGATGCTTGGCCACTTCATTCATACACTCTAACTTTTATCATACACATTCACGCTGGCAATTCTAGCTGAACGCTGCTGAATCAAGATTTATCACAAAAAGGCTGTGGCTATCTGAACTTACCATAATCGTAATCAGAAACTCGAAATTTTAAAAGTGCTACCAAAGAGCTAAGAAAAGGATGCCAGCTTATCCATGAGCGCCGATGCCAAAAATCCTCAGTGACATTCAAAATCATCTTCAGTGACATTCAACTCATCTTAAGTGACATTCAAAATCATCGTTGGTGACATTCAAGTAATCTAAAGTGACATTCATCTTTGGTGACATACAAGTCATCTTAAGTGACATTCAAAATCATCTTTGGTGACATTCAAGTCATCTTAAATGACATTCAATTCCAAAATCATCTTCGATGGTATTCAGGTAATTTCAATTGACTATTCAAATCATCTTCAGTAACATTCAAATCAACTTCCACAACATTGTAATCATCTACCATGTCATTCAAGTCATCAAGACATTTGCGCTTCTTACCCACTCACAGCTGCGTAAAACATGCATGGTTTCTAAGATGTTTAAAACTCTCCAAATTGAAAACAGATTCAGGCACAATCGATAATCTATCAGCTGAAATGCAGAGAAAATAGCACAGACTGAATAAAAATTTCCTAAAGATGGCACGGCTCAGCTGGACAATTTCAGATGACGGATATACTGGAATAACAAACGTGGAAGGGTGCAGCAGTGACGAAGACCATCGCAGAATATATGTCGATGACGACATTCGAAAAGACCCGACATCAGAAACGAGACCCAACACCAGACAAAATGCGAAAGATTCTCTCACGACGAAGCACCAGTCGTCGCCGAATCACCAGGCGGCGCCACGATCTGTGTCTGGCGCGTCATCGCCGAGTGGCGCTCCGCAACCTCGTTCGGCTCCTCATCGCTGCAATCTCCCTGAGACGAAACGCCTTTCCTCACTCCGCGGTCATCCCCCTCTTCCGTTTCCGGCAGATCAACATTCCCCGGAGGCTGGCCGAGGAAGGCTCCCTGCTGCCCGAAGGCCGCCTCGTACAGATACGACCCAGGCGGCGACGGACTGGTGCAGTAGTCCCGCGACGAGGAGGCAGCGTCCTTCTGTCGGGAACTATACACGGGGTACTGGACGCCGTGCATCCGAACGCGGTGCATCTTGAGCTTATCGCCGCGGGAGAACCGTTCGTCGCATTCAGGACATCCGTACGGACGGTCCCCCGTGTGTAGGCAGTGGTGACGGTCGCGGTTCGCCTTCTGCGCGAACGTCTTGGCGCAGAACATGCAGGGGCTGCGACTGTGCTCGACCTGGCAGTGTGCGTCCAGCTCCGCAAACGTGTCCGTCTTCGCCTCGCAGAAGGCGCACGGGTACGGTGGACCGGACGGAAGGCTGATGTTGTTCTCATTGCGGAGGCTGGCGATGTTGTTGTTGTTGAGGCAACCGGGATCGCTCGGGGTGGATGACACGGACGGGAAACCCTCGGACGACTGACAGCGCTGGAAGGAACGATAGCTCTCCGATGACTGGAAAGCATCCGACGCCGAAGAACCGTAGTTGAATTTGTACGGACTGCTGTGCGGATAGGAGGTATGTAGTTCGCTCTTCATCTCTTCTCTTCCCAGACTCTCCTCGTTGCGTTCGTACGATGCGAGTGGGGGCTTGTCGGTGTGTTTGGAAATTTCCATGACGTCAGCTCCATTGTTGCCATTCTGATTGTCCCAGTCTCTCTGCACTAATGCCAGTGATCGACTATACATCAGGCTCCGGATAGGTTCCGATCGAATCTTGACCCCACTGCTCTCATCAGTCCTTCTGGAATCTTCAGTCACCTGCTCGGATTGAATGCGGTCGAATCTTTCTGGTGTATTTCTGTCTCGACGCAGCGAAAGCGGTTTCAGTGTTGGTGACTCAGGTTCAACCACTTCAACTTCGCTGCCCTCGTCCACATTTCCCTCCAACGCGACTACGATCTTTGGCTGCTTCTGCTTTCGCTTGCCTCTCTTCAGGATCTTCATATCATCACTTGCTTGGTTGTGGTCGTGCTCTTCCAAGTGCCGAAGCAGGCTCATCTGGTCGACAAACCGCACATCGCACAGACCACACGTGAAATCAACGCCCTGGCGCTCCGGCGCCTGGTGTAGTTCGAGCTGTTCTTTCAGGCTCAGCCTCTGACACTCTTCCAGGTGTAGCTGGTTCATCCGCTGGTGTTCGTCCAGGTGAGTCTGGTAACGATGTGCACTCTCAAAGGTCTGATCGCAGCTGCTGCACGAGAACGTACGCAGCCTGGCAGTTCCAAGGAAGTCCGACAGTTCGCTAAAGTGCGCTGCCTCGTGCTGTCTCAGGTGTGCCAAGGTACTGCACACCTGTAGGCACATGCAACACTTGAAGACGTTCAGCTCATTCGGATGCATCGACAGGTGGCTGCTGTACTTCCACGGATGATCGAAAGACCGGTTGCAGACAAGGCACGTGTAAAGCGCATGGTTCGCTCGCTCCAACAGAGACCTGTGCTTGTAAAAGGCCAGCAGACTGCTAGGTTTCGGCTTGCCATGACGATGGCCCTTGCTGGGCAACTGCGAGGCAACTTCCGGCTTCTCCTCCACTGTTTCATCCGGCTCGCCCGATGCAGCAAGATGAAACTGGGGATGGATCTTGACGTGGTCCTCAAAGGCCTCCTGGCTGCTGAAGCCCTTGTTGCAGTAGGCGCAGATGTTCGTGAGCGCGGCGCAGTGGTCGAGATGATAGTGCGAGATCAGTGAGCTACGGTCGGCATAGCGCTTTGAGCAAGTCCCACACTTGAACGCGTGCTTAGTGGCGTGGTTGGAGAGGTGATCCTTGCGCGAGAACGCCTTGCCGCAGATGTTGCACAGGTACGGTTTGTGTCCTGTGTGCAGACGCGAGTGTCGTTCGAGGTTTGACCGCGACGTGAACGTCTTGAAGCAACACAGACAGGTGAATAAACTGTGAACTGCCTCATTGTGATCGCTCAGCGCCTCCGAACTCTCAAAACTACACCCGCAGACACGACACTCCGGCAGGACCCTACCGAAGTTCCATCTCTCACCGTTCCCTCCAAGGGATCGTGGCCGGAAAAATGAACTACCAAGATGAGCCGTAGGGTCACCACCGTATGAAACTTGCATCTCATCCACTTGGTAGGCTACGGTGGCTGAACCGACTGCATATGGGAAGATGCTAGAACTGCTGTTGCTCGCCCTAAGGCTGGTGTTGTTCGACCCCACAGCCACATCCTTACAGTTCAGGCCAGTAGCGGACAACTTTTTCATTGACAGATCCTTGACGCCATTTTTAGAATCGATCTCAAATGATCGCGATACATTTGCCATCTCCTGGTGATGATCATATTGTCGGAAGGCAGAAGTTGACCTTGCGGTCTCCGACCCGGAGTCCAGTCGCTTGCGTTTTCTCTCGTTGTTGGAATACCTGGCGTTTCCATCGCAAATATAAGATCTTTCCACCTCGTGACCATATCCGCGATTATCGCCAAACGTTTCGTTGCCTTCGCCGTTCTTTGTCGCGTCCTGTGGCCGGAAACTTTCGTGCACTTTGACGACCAGTTGCTGACCTTCGACCTTACCCGATATGCAAATGATGCCATCGATTTCGATCCAGCCGTCATAGATTTTGCTGACCTTGCACAGGTGTATTATGGAGTCTCTCAGGAGTGTCGCTATGAGGTTGAGGTTGGTTCCGGGCAATCCAGACAGGGCAGCTGGCAAGGAATCATTCATTCTCCTCAGTTCTACGCTAGCGACCGAGGCAGCTCTTCATCACCCAAGGAAGTCCCATCACTTGTGGTCTGCTGGCGTCAAATGGAAGTTCCAAATAATCAAACTGCAGTCATAAAAAACAATATATAAGCCAGTCATTCAGCTGATCAATCCGGCAATAACACAATCAATAAGAATATTTTAGCGGTCTTATTTAATTTTATACTAGGGAACGGGATAATGTTGTGGTAATAGTTAGCATGCTGGATCGTCAAATGAGAGGTTGGAGGTTCAAATTCCTGCCGGGCAGAAATTTGGTTAGAGATTTCTCTTCTATCTGCGCCCCAGCCAACTGAGTTATAATGAATACACTGACTGCAAACTGTCTGTGGGAAGATGAGACAGTGAGGGAAAGGACTGGCCACCCGCCCTATATGGGGAGGGAGGCTACGAAAATGAAGTCACTAACATTTCATTGCATCAGTCACAGTCATAATCCACAAGCATCAGTCATAATCCACAACCATCAGTCATAATCCACAAGCATCAGTCATAATCCACAACCATCAGTCATAATCTACAACCATCAGTCATAATCCACAACCATCAGCCATAATCCACAAGCATCAGTCATAATCTACAACCATCACCCATAATCCACAACCATCAGCCATAATCGCCAACCATCAGTCATAATCCACAAGTATCAGTCATAGTCCACAAGCATCAGTCATAGTCCACAAGCATAAGTCATAATCCACAACCATCAGTAATAATAATAATATTCGTTTATTGAAGAATCACTAGGTTGACACACCGCAACCCATTACAGAAAACTGTAATACCAGTTACAAATTAATTAAATTAAATTAAACTAAATTAAATTAAATTAATGGATTTAAATCACTGTTCCAGCAGAGGCGACATAGTCATCAAGGCAACATTAGACTCCTGAATAATTATCAGTCATAATCCACAAGCATCAGTCATAGTCCACAAGCATCAGTCATAGTCCACAAGCATCAGTCTTATAATCCACAACCATTAGTCATAGTCCACAAATCAGTCAGTCCACAAGCATCAGTCATAATCCACAACCATCAGTCATAATCCACATGCATCAGTCATAGTCTACAACATCATCAACCATAATCATAGTCCACAAGCATCAGTCATAATCCATAAGCATCAGTCATAATCCACAAGCATCAGTCATAATACACAAGCATCAGTCATAATCAACAAGCATCAGTCATAATCTACAAGCATCAGTCATAATCAACAAGCATCAGTCATAGTCCATAACCATCAGTCATAATCCACAAGCATCAATCATAATCCACAAGCATTAATCATAATCCACAAGCATTAATCATAATCTACAGGCATCAATCATAATCCACAAGCATTAATCATAATCTACAACCATCAGTCATAATCCACAACCATCAACCATAATCAACAAGCATCAGTCATAGTCCACAACCACCAGTCTTAATACACAAGCATCAGTCATAATCCACAAGCATCAGTCATAATACACAATCATCAGTCATAATCCACAATCATCAGTCATAATCCACAAGCATCAGTCATAATACATATTAGTTTATTGAAGAATCATTAGGTTGGCACACCGCAACCCATTACAGAAAACTGTAATACCAGTTACAAATTAATTAAATTAAATTAAATTAAATTAAATTAATGGATTTAAATCACTGTTCCAGCAGGGGCGACATAGTCATCAAGGCAACATTAATTAGACTCCTGAATAATATCAGTCATAATCCACAAGCATCAGTCATAGTCCACAAGCATCACTTAAAATCCACAACCATCAGTCATATTCCACAACAGTCATTCCACAAGCATCAGTCATAATCCACAACCATCAGTCCACATGCATTGGTCATAATCCACAGCCATCAGTCATAATCCACTACCATCAGTCATAATCCACATGCATCAGTCATAGTCCACAAGCATCAGTCATAATCCACATGCATCAGTCATAGTCCACAAGCATCAGTCATAATCAACAAGCATCAGTCATAGTCCATAACCATCAGTCATAATCCACAAGCATCAGTCATAATCCACAACCATCAGTCATAATCCACAAGCATCAGTCATAATCAACAAGCATCAGTCATAGTCCACAAGCATCAGTCATAATCCACATGCATCAGTCATAGTCCACAAGCATCAGTCATAATACACAAGCATCAGTCATAATCCACAACCATCAGTCATAATCCACAAGCATCAGTCATAATCCACAAGCATCAGTCATAATACACAAGCATCAGTCATAATCCACAAGCATCAGTCATAATCCACAAGCATTAATCATAATCCACAAGCATCAGTCATAATCCACAAGCATCAGTCAGAATCCACAGGCATCAGTCATAATCCACAAGCATCAGTCATAATCCACAAGCATCAGTCATAATCCACAAGCATCAATCATAATCCACAAGCATCAGTCAGAATCCACAAGCCTCCGTCAGAATCCACAAGCCTTAGTCAGAATCCACAGGTTTCAGTCAATGAACACACTTAATTTGAAACATCAGATTTAGAAGCCCAGTTGACGCCAGACGGTCAACGAGAAGGTAAGCAATTACATGTTGAATACAATGCACCTTTTGGTCGATCACTCTAACCACCCCTCAGGTTTGAACCCTGGTATTTCCAACTAGATTTCTTGTAATTTCTCTTTGAGCCCTGCAGCTTTTATGGCGATATGGACTACAGTTGAATTGCACGAGAAATGTTTGCTTCAGATCCCAGGACTACATCTTAGACTATGATCCCCGGGATCTCATGACAGGCACTCCTTTCGTTCTAACAAAAGGCAACTATACAATTACACTAATAGAATACAGTATATTTTATAGGGTATTGCACCTGTGTACTGTATGTATGTAACTATGTATGTATGCATCTGAATATTAATATAGTGCCTTTTAAGGAACTCCAAAAGATACTACAGAAATAGGCAACTACTTTTCCTCAGCCATGGTTAGGTTAAAGATACTAATCATATGGCAAAACTCACTCGAGCTGAAGTATGGAAGCCAGGAACCAGCAAAATGCCATGGTATCTGAGAAAAGCTTCAAACACAACGTTGTGCCTGCTTTCTCAAAGCATCAAAACATGCTTCTAGCAAAATCTTCTGCAGCACTAAAGTAACCTACACTGATTCAGCTCAAGTACCAGTCCATCCACAGGTAGAATCTTATATCAGTCAGAGGTCTTTACATACATGCAATTTTGCTATTTGTCAGCATGCAGTCCTCTTAAAATATTATAAAAATGCCGCATAATGAATATATCACATCTCAAACCCCATCTGAAGCAACAGTCGCAGAAATCACCCAATCAACAAGATGGATCACTACCATATTTCAAAACCAGACTCCAACCTAAACGACATCCGCTAAACACACAACACGCGTCGCCGCACAGCATCGCATTCCACGCTCTCCTGCACATTCTCCTCACCCCACTTAAATTCCACTCCTATTCGCAACCATCGAAGCACATCTTGCCACAGGGAATGCGCAAGAAACAATGGATAGTTACGGCAAAGACCACACCACACGCTCTTCGTCGACTTACAGGTAGTAGGATCAGGTAGAGAGACCCGCGTGTAGAGGTCGACCGGTCGGGAGGCTTGGTTGGTACAGCAGGTCGGTCGGTCGGCCAAGTCAGAGAGGCTGCGTGCCTGACCGCGGGGAGGAATGCAGAGTGGACTTCCTGAGTCCCTGTTGAACGAGACGAATTGGTGAACGTAAATAATAATTCTGTTCACATTCTGCGGCGGCGGCGAACCTGCGTGCAGCAGCGGCGCCGGCCAAGAACGGCGGCGGAGACAGAGGCCCGGTCGGTCGGTCGGCTGACTGTGGAACAACACGGCCGCCTGGGCCGCGTCGACATATGCCAACAGGCTACTACTACGGCCGCGGCACCCGTTGCTGGGATGCCCACCGGGTCGCATGTGGCATTCTTAATTATGCTCCAACAATTTGCTGATACATACGACGACAGCGGACCCAGTGTCCATCCGGCGTCCATCCATCCGCCCGTCCGTCCGTCCGGCCGACCGGCCTTTTACCTGCCTCACCTGGAGACATTCAATTACTACCCGTGCGCTCAAGGCCTCGAGGGCTCCGATGGGTTTCCTGCCTGCATCAGCGACAGGCGGAGACAGAGAAAGAGAAAGACACACACACAAACAGACAAAGAGCGAGAAAGACTACACCAGGTGTGTAATGTGTATATCATAGGGGTGTATGGATGTCTTCCGACTGGGCATATGTGATAATATATATATATATATATATATATATAAATATATATATGTATATATGCACGTATATGTATTTTAAGTGTGTATATATGCATACATGTATGTATGGATGTATGTATCTATAAAAGTATGCATATATGTATATATGTAAGCAAGTGTATATACCAATGTATACTATGTATATATAGTTATCTGTGTATATATAACTTAATGTAACCTGGGTGACCGTGCTAAGTGGGACCTTGGTTATTTGTGGGTTTTCTTTCCCTGTTGTTCGCCTGATAACCTTCATTTTATATATTTGACTGTATTTTATTTGAACTGATTTGTTTGTTTGTTTGATGGGACCAATAAAATTTATGGTTATGTATATGGTATCTATATGTATGCAAATGTATATATATATATATATATAGGCCTATTATATACAAATATATATATTGAAAACTTTCTTATTTTTTCAGTCTGTCACGCTTAGAGCGCCTCTGAATAGCTAGTACTGTAAGAGGCGCTTTACAAATTCTCAGATACGATACGATATGTACATATATATTTATAGGTATGTATATATGTATGCATATATGTATAAATAAATGCATGGATGCATGCATCTATATACCACATATATATGTGTGTGTGTGTGTGTGTGTGTGTGCGTGTATGTGTGTGTAAGTAAGCATGCATGTATGCATTCAGGCACGTGTGTGTGCATGTGGGCCATGTAACCACGTATTATGTACAGATTCACATTTCGGTGTGACCTTGCGCGCATTACAAATTTATTAAATAATAATAATAATATGTGTGTCTGTACCAGCGTGAAAGTACGGCAGTCAGTGCAATAAGCACATGCTCAGTGCATGACAAAATGCATCAGATGCATCTTATTCTGCATTCAAATAATTTTTAATTGATCAGTACTGCTCTTAGCTCTGCTATTTTATGATCACCAGGATTGATGCTATCTGAGTGTGCTATGAGCTCTTGATGTTAACTGTCATTATAGTTATCTTATTGATTATTTGCTTTGATAAACTAACTGGGATGACTTCAGCTGATTCAGCTTCTTCTCCTTGTGTTTCGTTTGTGGTACAAAAACAAATACAGGCTTATACTAAGAAACTTAAAGTATATTTCAAATTTCTTTCTAAAGCATGGGATTGTGAGTGTCACTGAGTGATCTGTTGTTTTTTCTCTGTTTCTCTGTATAACGGATTTTTGCTAATGATCATGATCATGCACTCTTTATGAAAGTAAACTCGTTAAACTCGGATGCCGTTAGGAACCCGACACAGCTGTTTCGACTGCTGGTGGGAAGATGAGACGCCGAGGGAGAGGACTGCAGGCCACCCGCCATCATAGGTAGACATGGAGAATCACTGGGTTGGTCCTAATGTCACCAAATTTTACCCGGTGATACCTCGCACCGATAGCATTCAAACGCGCCTATTCCCGAATTGCGGAAACGATTAGAACATTTTCTACGATTTTTTGAAAATTCTATCTGACCCATTGGCGAAACAGTTGTTTACCTATACCGGAAGGCGCGTTAAGGATGCGCCACCATACTGAAACATTTTATAGCGCAGTGTCACGTGCAGGATGCGGTACGGGTTGACGCTTTCACCGATTTTATAGCGCAATTCTATATCGCAGTGTGAACACAACGTCAGAAACGCTTACGTATCGATAGTCCGAAGGTTCGATAGTCCGAAGGTTCGATAGTCCGAAAGTTTCATGGTAAAACCGTAGTTTACGTTGCTAGGCCTAAATTTTTTCAATGTCTTCAATGCCACACTTGACGTTGGTAAGTAAGCAGTCTACCTGTATGCATGATAACTATCATTAATCCAGCTTCCATTTCATCAAGCAATTTTTTCATCAATCTAACTTCCATTTAAATGATTGTGGTATTGGTTAGCTCTTTAGGCCCTAGAAAGGGCTTTCACATACTTAAACAATAAGTATTTAATTGAAACAGTCAAGTAACAGTATATCTTGCAATGCATTTGTATAATGGATTTTGCATTGACAATAATGGTAAGTTTCAAGGGCTACCACTTAGACAATTGATGGTGATTGAAAGAGATGGGTGATTGGCGTTTTGGATAGCATGAATGGTGGTCTTTAAGCCCTAGAAAGGGCTTTCGCATACTTAGACGATAAGTATTTTACTTCATGGGACAAGTTACAGCATTCCTTCTTGCAATTTATGCAATGCATTACACCTTCACAATGATGGTAAGTTTAAAGGTTGCCACCGAGAGAAGAGTGATTATTAGAGATGAGTGATTGGCGCTTTTGATAGCCCTAACAACTGTCAATAGACCTTTCACATACTTAGGGTCTAAGTATTTCATATCAAGGGTCAAATTTCAGGATTTCCACACAGCAATTTCTGCAGTGCATTTTGGTAATACTACGATGATAGAACTGAAAGGCTACCACTGATTGAAGAGTGATTGCAAAATATCATTGATTGTCATTTTGGATAGCCTTATGAGTGCCTAACAGGTCCTCCCAAAAATGCAGAAGTCAATTTTTTAGATAAAGGGCCAAATTGCAGCTTTTCTTGCTATCCAGTGCAAAGGATTTGAGGAATTTCAAGGCCTATGGCAGAGATGCAGCGTGAAAGGGTTTAATGATTGATAGTTTGAACAGCTGCATTATTCAGACGTTTCGTTTTAAATAAATTTTTATATTCTGCAAGGACACGATTTGAAATTCGTCTTGCGCCAAGTGTCGACCTTGAATATGAATATTATTGACGACTTCACAAAAGTTGACTTCCGGAACGGGTTGTCGTTCGATTAAAGTTTCGACCGGCCATTTGCTATGAGAAATATTGAATATTTAAAATAATTTTTCAATCGATTTCCTCCTGTTTAACCAATTATAACTATACTAATGCATTAATTGGGCAGTGGTACGTTATTTGAAATAATTTACAGCGCTATTTGTTTCACTTAAAGTCAGAAAATAATTTACGACGCTAAACTACACGTTTACCAAATAATTTACCAACCTAAACTTCTCTTAAGGAATTTACCAACCTAAACTACGGGATTTTTTCCAATTAAATGGAAGTTAGATTGATGAAAAAATTGCTTGGTGAAATGGAAGCTGGATTAATGATAGTTATCATGCATACAGGTAGACTGCTTACTTACCAACGTCAAGTGTGGCATTGAAGACATTGAAAAAATTTAGGCCTAGCAACGTAAACTACGGTTTTACCATGAAACTTTCGGACTATCGAACCTTCGGACTATCGAACCTTCGGACTATCGATACGTAAGCGTTTCTGACGTTGTGTTCACACTGCGATATAGAATTGCGCTATAAAATCGGTGAAAGCGTCAACCCGTACCGCATCCTGCACGTGACACTGCGCTATAAAATGTTTCAGTATGGTGGCGCATCCTTAACGCGCCTTCCGGTATAGGTAAACAACTGTTTCGCCAATGGGTCAGATAGAATTTTCAAAAAATCGTAGAAAATGTTCTAATCGTTTCCGCAATTCGGGAATAGGCGCGTTTGAATGCTATCGGTGCGAGGTATCACCGGGTAAAATTTGGTGACATTAGGACCAACCCAGTGATTCTCCATGTCTGCCCCATCATATGCCGTGACTACGAAACTGAAGTCGCTAACACTTTATATCCATGGCTGCCTCAGGGCTAGCTTAAGGGACTGCTCTCCCCTTCTTCTATAATATCATGCAGCATCATGCTGCGCTATTATAAGTTATGCCAATGTTCCACTAATCACAGAATATCCCAGCACAGCTGAATCCGAAATCCGTTAACGGTCACGAAGCTCCGCCCCATCGCGACCAAGGACACCCCGTCAACTGAACCCGTTTGTCTGTGGCCAACTTCGGGACGCCGCCGCCGACACAGCGCTCCGTCCCTCCGTCCGCCCGCTGGAGCGTCCGTTAATAGGGAAACAGGAGAAGTGCGAAGCAAGTAGGGACTTGATGGATCGAAGACTAAAGGGAGCCCGACGGCGGCGCCCAAGGGTGGGACACGACCGCGCGATCGGGTGACACCGCTGAACCTGACCGAGTGCTCCTCGACTGCAGCACAATGGACCGATTTGGCGAACGACAAACAAGAATGAACAATAATATAATTATCAACATTCCCCTCGAGGTCCAAAAGCCCGCCTTTATAGGCTCAAGGATGCCTCCCTTCGACACAAAAACCGCATGTTAAACAATATCCCCCTAATAATTATTTAGGCCTACTTTCCAAAATTTTAACTTTAGCTAATATCATTATAATGACATGCATAGGCCTATTCATTTACTGTCATCTTGCTTGCAGTTTTAAATTAAATTTGGTATGTTTATGTTGCTATGTTAACGTTTCGACAGTGTTACGTCCAAAAGTGGGGTTTCGGATACCCCTTCTACTCTCAGAAATTAGCGCCTATGGCCCATCATAGCACAAACCAAATTTCTTGGTTGCTATAGCCTAGGACCTAGTACCTACTGGGCAGAGAGGTTGAACCACCCCGTCATACGTAGTACAGACTTCAGCCATGGGCATAAAGTAAGTAAGTAAGTAAGTGTGTTCTTTATTAAACGCTGGCAAACGCACGGCGCTGTACATACAAAGTTATACAAAGTTATCAAATAGTAGCGAAAAAGTTAGTAAATAATAAACTGAAAAAACACTATATGGCTTTAATATAGCTGTACAACATCCTAGCCATCGGAAACCACGCCTGGTGAGGGAATCAAATCTAGAAAGAACACGGTTATGTGAGCGTGGGCACAAATCGTGACCAGTATATAGGACAGTGGGTAGTAGGTAATGAAGGATATGTCCGGGATTATTTAAGATATTTCTAAAAAGGTCATGGTCGGCTTTTTACAGAGTTCCTCAAAAGTGGGGAAAGATTTTGGTAGGAAGCCAAAGCGTACCAGCTTGCGGACCACAGCACTTAGAGAGTCACGTTCCTGTTTGCTGGCAAAGCCCCACCACACTTGGGAACAATAAAGCATTCGGTTGACAGTGGTGGACCGGACCACATCATATAGCCTGACTCCCAAAAGCCCATGTGAGATTAAAATACGATGGGCGTGGAGAGATTGCTTGGCCCGTACACAAATCTTGTGGATATGGGAGGAAAAACCGAGCTTTGCGGAAATCTCGATACCCAATATATTCAGGGATGTGACCCCTTTTATGCCACGTAGGCTATAATTGGAGGACCTTGTTCAAGATTCACATTTGGTCTGGTCAAGATAAGTGCTAGTGACTTAATTTGATTAGTATGTAAATAAATAAATGTAAAAATGTTTTTATATAGCGCCCGTGCATCCTCGACCCTGTTCATTTTTCAATGAATTAATCGGGTGAGATCTTTCACCACCGCTGCCCGTTTGAATGGGTGCACGCCTTTTTAGGTCCCAGTGTGCCGACCGCATAAATGCACTGTCCACACCTTTTAAACGCTTGCCACCGCTTCTATATCAACTCTCAACTGCGTTTAATCGGCAGATTTCACGCCGGCCGATCAATACTGTAGAAATAAGGTAACTAAATAGCCTATCAACGTGAACAGCAAGGGCAGCTACGATAGTTGCCAACATAAAGTAGAATCGTAGCTTAACGTTGTACTAGCGTTGACGTTTCGTATTAAGAGTAAAGTAAATGTGGGCCCTATATGTTTTTCTATAGCGACCACATGGCCTCGACCCTGTGCATTTTTCAGTGAGTTGATCGGGTGAGATCCTTTTCCACCGCTGCCAGTTTAAATGGGCGACACGCCATTTAAGGTTCCCGTGTACGTAGTACTACGTAGGCTACATGTAAGGACCGTGCTATAGGGCCTAGCCCGAAAATCTAAACTCTGAAATAAGCCTCGATCGGGGGACGAACTGCGATCCTCACGCACTCTCACACAGAGGCGTAGGACGCAGCCTACGTTCTACCCAATAAAGGCCAATATAAGGCAAGGCGTCCTCTCCCTCAGCGCCGCCTGATCTTCCCACTGACCGCGCGTACTTCTCTGGTAGCTGAAAACTGCCTTCTATGGCGATATATGGGGAGGCAGCGAAATAATAAGAAGCACAGGACAACAGTTGTTTAAATGGGAAATAAAATGGAGAATACGTGCTTAGAATAATCCCAAGAGACAGACAGCAACTTCGTTTTCTTGGCCTTGGCATATTAGGGCATGTGGCCTGTGTCTTTTGCGTCACCCTCTGATGTTACCATCGACAATTAACGTACAGCCGGTGCACTCATTGTATAACCGAGTGCACCACGAACACAAATGGAGCAGCATTATAAATGATCAAATACAATACAATATTCGAGGCCACACTTGCTGGAGTACCTTGGGGAGTTCTGTGAAGGTGCTATGCCTAGTTGTATTACATTGCGCTAAAGAAATACACCGAAACGTTACAGCTCTTAAGATCAGACAATAAAGTGGTTCGACGACTCCCACACAATAATAATACACAGTAATAAACCAACAGTAATGATTGCCAACAGTAGTCACATCACATAGCATAGCAGAAAGTCCCTCAAATCACACCTTTTTTAGCTATGGCTGGAAGGGAGTGCTTCTGAGTACATCTCTTGAAGAGGCGCTATATAAATGCTCGGAATGAATGAATTTAATACGTGCATGACCAAATCAAATCTCTCAACTGAAAATCCAGCACGTTAACAACTAACCTGTTGCAGACCCCTACAAATCGTACAACGGGTTAGACACTCTTTCTCACCACTGACACTTGAAGAGGAATACATAAAGATCGTCTGTGAAAGACTCCTATGCACAGACCAGCACAAGGACTGCTATGGCACAAAACCGTGCTTTAGCTATTGTCGGTCCCTTCCTCTTGGGATGACCTCCCCTTCTCGACCCGTTCTAAGATACTGACAGAGGTCTATTCCACATCTGTCGGCTGCCTGAAGACGTTTCTATTTACACGGGGCTCCCAGCCTCCCACGCTTCTTGAGAGCGCCTCTGAATAGTTTCTACTGTAAGACGCACTTTACAAAATGTCTAAATACAATACAATACAATAAAATACAATACATGCCAAAACCAGTGTATAGTTTCAATTCAAAGCAGAATCTCAATGAAACTTATATTTAAAGCACTTACTTATTTCTTCAAACCGCCTATCACGAAGTTACGCCAGTTCCATTTTGAGGCAAACAGTTTCTTAAAAATCCAGATTCAGTATATATGTTCCCATGTCTGTTTGGAGCGTTCCAATCGTTAACCAACAAAATAATATGAGCAAAGTTCAAGTGAAGACCTTCTAAGCCCTGGTTCCTCGATTTTTAAATAGATTTGCCACACACTTAGTACACAGTTAGCTGAAAAATTGACCTGTGAACGGCAATCAGTCAGACCAAGTATCTGCCAAATGAAGGACAGTCTGATGCTCCCCTGGATAGACGGACTGCAGACTCAACGGAAGATTTTTACAAGATATTTCTCGGAGCGTCGCTACGAGGACCTTAAAGAGATTTAGAGAGCTTATTTTTTTGTTAGAGCCCAACTCTGAGTGGGAGCATTTAACCCCTGCCCGACCAAAAGGGACATGCCCTTCCCATCCCAGTCTAAAGGAGAGGTCCCACTCGACCCACATTTGCACACCATCGCTAAGCTCGGATGGAGGTAGACATTGCTTGGGTGTGCACCCTACTGTAACATTCAACACATTTGAGGAGTGTACAAGGCGTTGGTAAAATGAGTAGTAGGGTGGGTGATGGGTGCCTTGCATGGCTGCCATACAGATACAGTTATTAAACTTGTTATTGTCTGTTACTACTGTGGGTCAAGTAAATCTTACTGCATACTTGTCAGTTTGAATCACAGTTGTAAAACGGTAAAAATGGGATAAAAAACGGAAAAACCTCGTTTCTTCCAAAAAGTAAAAAACGGAGAAAAACGAAAATAATTTAACCTTTGTTAAACCTTGTACTTCATTTTAAAATTAAAAACCTTGTTTACACAATTTAATTTTAATCAGCAAATAACACAAATTTATTAGTAACCACTAAGATTGATCTACATTCTACAACAATTAGTTTATTTTTTTATAAGTGTGGTTTAACAAGAAATTGATAAATTAAAAATACTGAAATCTTTTCAAATTTAAATTGTAAACATAAGTCCACATAAGTTCATGCTGACATAAACTAACACAATTAAAAACTAAGCTTTGTAAGTACTTATAGAGAAATAACACTGCTTGCATGGCTGCCATACCATAATTAAAAATTGTACTTACAATTTTTACATATATGAGAACTTGAAATGGAGTAATAACAGTCAACTGAGATCAATTGGAGATTACTGTGTACAAAGACAATATTTTGCATTTTGGATATTAAACTTAGAAATTCAAATAACTTTTATAAATTCTATTTCTTGTAGTGTGCAATTTATTTCTCAAATGATGACATTAAATTGTGATGTAAATTAGCTGAATCTATGAAACATAAGGGACATCACACAAAAATAAAATTAAACAGCATAATAACAGGCAGTAAACAAATAAATAAAGTTAAATATAAAAAAATGGAAAAAACAATGTGACGAAAAATAAAAAAAAAAAACGAGACCATTTAGAAAAAAATCAAAAACGATTTTAACAACAATGGTTTGAATTAATAACGAATATCATCATCGTCGTCGTCGTTGTCGTCGTAATCGTCATCATCATCATCAATTCATCACCATCATCATCATCATCATCATCATCATCATCGTCATCGTCATCGTCATCAATAGTCTTGTGATAAGTGTGTTGGACTGTCTGTTGAGAGGTTGGACGTTCAAATCACGCAGATCAAGGCAGACGATTTGCTTCGAGATTTCGGCTCCATCTGCACTCCCTACCCAACTCAGCATAATTAAAATGAGTATACTGACCATCGGGCTAAGAAAACTCAAATCGTTAACACTTCATACCCAAGGCTGCCTCTCAGGCTAGCTAAAAGGACTGTTTCTTCTCTTCTCCTCCTCCTCTTCCTCCTCCTCTTATACCCAAGGCTGCCTCCTCCTCCTTCAACTAAAGGGACTCTTCCTCATTCTTCTTCTTCTTCACACACCTGTGATTCTATTCCACTTTAATCACTGAAATTCGAAAGCACCACGACGCTAAAACATGAAATACATCGAACCATTGATACCAATGATAAGAACTTTTATACCAAGGGCTTTATATAAGTATATTAATCATTAAGCCAACAACATTTAAAACAAGACACCTAAACACTTTAATTAAATCTCTCTTTTATTTTATTTTCAAATGTACGAAAGCTACGATAGGTTTGTCATCTGGTGTGTCAATAAAACGAATATCATCATTAATCATTCTATACTAACCTCATAATTGCTAAATTGCCACCATTATCATAAAGCACAATCTACACACACATACTAAACATGCTGCATGCCTGACAAACTGTGCACAAGCAAGCCAACGAGTGCATCATCGCCACACCGTTACCACCACATGAGCGACAACATCCGTGCATTAATCAAGAATATTTAATTACTGAATTGTCTGCATCCTCCTTTGCAGCATCTGTTAATTTTCGATCCTTTCCTGTTCTTCCAATTTCCCACACAGAGTGCTTCTGCTGACAGGAGCCCGCAGCATATTATACATATGCCTCGCAGTGGTGTAATGTTGCCGATCGGGGGAATTAATTTCTTTTGAACAGATGCCACGCGCTAACAATTGAAATTACGATGGCGGACTGTACTTTAGGACTGGGTAGCCGATTGGTTGTAATTGTAATTGTAATTGTAATTGTAAATACGACGATTTATATAGCATAGGTGGTAGCAAGCTACTTCTAGGACGCTTCACAAAACTGTCTACTGTCAGCGCAAATGTTAATGCTCGTGGTTACGTAATAAGTGCATTTTTAACTGTTTTTTGAACAGCGAAAATCTGGTTAGAGCGCTCGCCCTGCAATGGAGAGTACGGATTTGAGTCTACTTGGAAATGATTACTGTGTAAGTGTGTATGGACCATGAGCAAATCCTTCGCACTTGCCCAGTGCCATCGATTGATGCTTGGTTTTTGGATAGTGGTGTTTAATAAATAATTATAGTAATAATAATGTGTGCAAGTGTTGATCAAAAGGTCCTCTCCTCTGTAGACTCTGATGGGAAGGTCATGTGTAGGCCTACGGACCTTAAGCAAGTCCTTCACTCACTTTAATCAGTTTCCACTGTACTGCGAAAATATCATCACTCTGAGAGTAAGAGTTCCAGATGTTTGAGTGCACATTTGAATAGAAAATATAGGTATTCTTTATATCATTATTATATATTTATATATCAACAGAAAGCCAGCAAACTCCAAACAATGAGATCCAGATGGCACAGCTCCCTTTGGTACAGTAGTCAACACCATGTCCCCGCTTTGAAGCTCGATTCCTCAGAAGTGCGTAGCCCAGGGGTGTCAAAAGAAATGGCCAGCCAAAATTTCTATGCTTTTCGGGCCCATAGAGCCATATGCCTGAAGACTACACAATTTGAGAATAAAAGTTTAAATTTGTCATTTTCACTGTGTACGAAGCTAAATCAAATTGCTGTGCTAGCAACAAGCCAATCAACACTAAATCCTACTCCGCTGTAGAGGTTTTAGATAATGAAGATCAAAATTAAGACTGTTTTGTATGCTAAAACTGCACCGTTTAAGATTTAGTGTTGCAAAATTTTCTGGGGATGGGCATAGGGCTCACCAAGCCCCACCCAGACTCCAACCCCATTTTGCACTTGCTGGAAAATATTGCGACTGGCCTGCCAGTAAAAAGTTTTGACAGCTCTGGTGTAGCCCAACTACAATCTTATGTGCAGCAGGGATTTCCAGAAGGTCAAGTCATGTCATTAGGTAAGTGCAAAAAACTTTCAAATTCACATTATTCATTCATTCATTCATTCATTCATTCAAGCGTTTAAATTCACATTAACATCATTCATTCATTCTGAGAATTTACTCAGGTCTAGTTTATTATGACGGTACCACCAGCAATTCTAATCAACAGATTCAGGTTAAGTTTCTTTGCAAGATCCTTAACCCACAAAACATATATATAGTTAGATACATGCATGCATGCATACATACATACATGCATGTACATACATACATATGCCATAGATACATATATAAATACACCTGATGACGGATTGGTTTGGAGCGCCATAGGCTGATGCATCACTCATAAGACGCCGATTATAATAATAACATTAATAGAAATTAACAATGACAATAACAATAACAATAATAATAACCAATTCCAGAACAATGTTCCCTAATTTCTGTAATCCTGTGGGATCATAAGAACCTCTGGGTAAAATAAATTATTATCATCATAATTATTATTATTCTACACACAATTATTAATAATAGCAGTAATATGATGATGATAAGGTCATATATAAAACATTACATAGGTCCCTCTCTATGGAATCGACTGCCTCCTTCTCTACGCTCTACAATCCTCTCTAGTAGCATCTCTACCTCTTTCTCTCCTTAAAACCTTCCTTTTTTCCTCGAGTACTCGCACTGGGAGTTCCTGAAAGGCTTATGCTATGAGACTCTTTATAAATGATCAAATACAATACAATTACATGCCTCTACCAATAACTGCCCTTTAGTTTGAAAAGATCTTTCCACAGAACTTCTAACCTCAGTGGTGTAGTCCTAAAATATGAAGTGGGGGGACGCCTGGAAATTGAAGTAGCAACTGTAGCAAAAAGTGCAATCTTGCAAGAATTTTGCATAGTGTGAGCGCTGCTATTTTTGAAACTGTTGAATGTTAACAAAAAATTAATAAATGTAATTATGTAAATTTATACATAGGAATTTGTTATTTGTAACATATTGTATTCAAGTATTCAAACAGTTTCCATACCTGTACAGAAATGCTGCAAAATAGTGAGGGATCGCGTTCCCTCCCACGTTCCCGCCCCACTACACCACTGTCTAACCTGAGAACAACGGCCCATATCATACGCACATAACGTTCAATATGAACCAACCAACATGGCAAAGCAGAAAGTGAAAATAACAATGAGGTTATAAATCTATGCCAAAGTGAGTTTAGCATCGTTTCAAAATGAACTCACAAGATAAATTTACTCAGATTTCACCACTAACACCTAAATACAACAGGTAAGAATTCTTAAAAATGAAATAAAGAAACTGATTTGTAGCTTCATTCCTACCTGAAAATACTTCATATTCTTGAGATCCACGCTATTTATAGCAATGACACGTGCAGTCTTATTGCCATACAAAACTTCCTAGCAGCCAGTCAGCCAATCCAAACCCAACCATCAACTCTAGTGCCACAAATTAAAATTCTAAGCACGAACTCCAAAGCCAATGTTTACTTCTGACTTAATATAATTATGTCCAGGAATGCAAGATCTTTAACATTTGAAATGTTCGCTAGATGGCTATCTCTTACATTATGACTCGCACTCGCGATCAAGTCCACTCTGCAGGTAAACGAACGGCTGGCATTTTCATCATATACTACGACTGGTGACAACTCAAAGCTTTCAAACTAAACTCTGCGTCAAAACTAGTTACAGTTTTAATTTAATTGATAAATATTTGCCATAAAATAACCTTAGAACATCTGTTTTGGCTGTTAAGGTAAATAATAAACAATGCATTTCCGGATACAACTGCTGAAGGTAAAAGATTAAGTCCAACACACTCGCTCTGAAATAACGGCTAAACAGATCATGATAAGGTAGGCAAGTGTAAGGATATTCTTTTAATTTTTCGTTAGACTTGGACAGCATTTTTTAGCTAAATAAACCTCTGTACCACAGTGATCATTATAATGAAACACAAATACCATCATCGTTTCAAAGAATCCGCTTGAAATTTTGTCTCAAGATAATTCAAATATTTACTTAGTGCCAGGAGAATCTATAGGCTAAGTTATTGTAAGGATCAGGGTTAGGCAAATTACTTGGAAAAATGTAATTGAATTAAAAATTACAAAATACATGGGAATGTAATTGAATTACAAATTAACAAATTACAAATTGCGCAATTTCAAGTAATTTCAATTAGGCTACGTAGGCCTAATTTAAATTAGGCCTACTGCCCATCCCTGGTAAGGATGGAAAGATTCTAATGGATCTCCCAACGTCTCGCCTTCAACGTTTCTTATTTCCTTTACGAATAAGAGGCGATCGCTGTCCAGATCTATAGTTTAAAGAACATCGGCCTTCTTAACAAATCCCAAGCGAGGGAAAGCTTTAAATGGGCGATCACCATGAGCTTTAAGCTGCTGCTTTTCACAAATCCAATTCTGATTCCTCCTCTCTCCCTTACCTCCCTCGCCGTTTCAACTCTAAGCACGATCCAACTAAGCCGTCTGACTGTCTGCCTGCATGACCCGTTTGGATCTTGACCTGGAACCGATTGCAACCTCTCCCCCACCTATCGATTACTGGTATGTTTAGACTACGCGCCTGTGAATAAGCTGGTACCCCGCGACTTCGCCTTTCGAGCGCTGTAGACATTTCGAGATTACGATTATGATTACGATTACGATAGCCAAAGCCCTGTTATTAAGCGGTGGATGAAGTCATTGCGTGGTTTCCCAAGTAACCCAATCCCTAAGGCCTGCCCGATATAAATACTTTGGTCATTTCCTTCTGCGCCGCAACGCGTCGCCCTAGTCGATCATGGAGATTTGGTCAACGGTGGTGGCATCGTAAACCCCCGCTGTCCCCGACGGTCGCTGCAGGCCCCTCGCTGGCCGCCCATCGCATCCGTAGAGGGGGGTCGTCCTCGGGCGACCGCTGATCCCAGGCGCGGGACGGGGCGGAACGTGTAGTCCATAACACAGCTCGGCTGATGCGGCAGAAGAATCCGATCCCTGTTGCTGATGCCAAGTGGTGCGATTGATGATGAAGAGGATGCGGTTGGGTGACTGTGACGGCTACATCCGGTCTGGCGTCACGTGACCTGCTGCTGCTGCTGAGTTCCACTTGACCGACGATGGAGACAAAGGATATTGTCGGGCGTTCCTCTTCTTTGTTGCGTCTGTATCGGCCTTTCAGAAGGGAGTGGCAGGCGACCTGTGTCTTTAAAGATACAATAAGATGCAATAGAATACAATACAATGCAATATAATATAATACAATATATATTACAATGCAATATGCAATGCAATTTAATGCAACATTGCAACTCATTACTGGAACAGGCTATTCTTCTTTGAACTTTCTATGCCCAGTTAGCAATCGGTTACGTTAGAGAGTAGATAGCCTATGCTCATTTAGTATGCCTCATGCGTCTCTGTGAAAGACAGCCTGCGGATCGCGGTTCGCTTCCCGAAGGTGGCTTATTTCAGAGATTTTAATCTCCGACCAGCACGGTACGTGCTAAGGGACCTTAAAGGCGTGGCGCCTATTCAAATGGGCAGCGGTGGTGAAAGATCTCACCCGACCAATTCGGTAATAAATGAGCAGGGTCGAGGTCATAAGGGTGATATATAAAAAAAGTGAAGGGCACATGGCTGAGCATGGCTCACATTTAGATAAATGTATACACAAAAATAATGTCAATCGGTTGTTAACTTCTATAATTGTAGTAGGCCTACATGTTGGCTACTCTCTTACTCTTGTATACAGTCGCCGTTGCTGGTCAAGTCGATATTTTATTGCTTCGAATTGAAAGAAATCTGCCAGTCAAACGCGGTTGAGAATTAATATAGAAGCGATGGCAAGCGTTTAAAAGGTGTGCACCGTACATGTTTGTGGTCCGTACACTGCAGGCACTTTAAAAGGCGTGACAACCATTCAAACGGGCAGCGGTGGTGAAGGATTTCACCCGATAAATTCATTGAAAAATGAACAGGGTCGAGGTCAACATTAGAAAAACGTGTCCTACATTTATTATGTATATGTATGAATTTCTCTTGTATTGAGAAAGACGATAAATATGTGATTATGATTATGACTAGTTTGTGAATAGGTCGAACCGTCGAACGATTGAAAAAACCTCGATGACTGTTTCGATGAAGAGTGCTGTCGACTGGCGCAACGGCACGGCGGGGCAGGAAGTGCTGAAAGGGATAAATGGGTTTTGAGCTAAGTTCGGTTTTGAGGTTGGCAAGTCAAAGGCAACCCTCAAAAGCATCGGTCATGCACATCCCATTTATTTAATGTCGGATTACAATTACAATTATAATAACAGATCTGCCAAACTGCTAACAATGAACATGAATACTCACGTAGATAAACCTACGTAATGACTTTTACTGATGCTTCATCCGTTTCAACTTGTTTACCCGTTATAGTCTGACTTCTGATACATCTGACCTGTCGAAACTACATGTCTTCTCCTCTGCATGCTGAGTTTCGAATACAATTTCATTTAAAGCAAGCACCCTTAGATGCATTATGACTATGGCTCGCTATAGAAGCCACTCGAGTTCATCAGATAATTCATTGTGGAAATTTATATAGCGCCCCATAAAGGTAGGCCTAACTACTAAGGAGCGCGAGATGCAAGCATGTATACATCTTTCTCCTGCTTTCTTTCATGCACTATAGGCCTAATCCCCTCACCGTTTTATCCCCTCCTACCCCTCCTCTGTCTCACACTTCTCTTAGGAGGTTAATGCCCGGGGGCGGGGACATCGCATCCGATCCATTTCTATGCTAAATCCCTGCGATAAATAATCCCTCGCCAATGAAAAGACTTCGTCCCTAATCTTGACGACCATAATTATTTCGCGAATTTCCATAACAATGACGATCGCCAAAAGACTGAACTACTATCACGGCCATCATCAATACCTGGTCACCATCTTTTCCACACGATACATCTTCTGCACTGCCTCGTCCTTTCCACGTCCTCACGTGGTGCTCTGCGGACACGGAGAACTGATCCAGAGGTTCGGCAACTCCTCTACCACAGGTCCCCGGATAGTCTTTCAGAGCTTCCACGGTTGACCGCTCGCCGTTCCGCTTCCGCTTCGCCTGCTTGAGCGTGACGAGTAGCGCCGTCAGAAGCAGAGTCACCACGAGCGAGCAGGCCATGAGTAAGGCGAACACGATGAGGTTTCGTGAGGAGACGGTGGCGGCGGCGGCAGGCGTCAGACTCCTGGCCTCCTCGGCGGCAGCGACGTCCACCGGGAGCGACTCATTGACGACGACCGTAAGTCTCGTCTCAGTCCAAGTCGCCGGTCGTCCCATGTCAAGCGCAGAAATTACCAGATCGTACAGACGCAGTTGGACGTCGGGGAAGACAACAGTGGTGTAGAGATCGCCCGTTTCGGGGTCTATGGCAAATGCCCCACCACTACCGTCGCTGACTTTCTCGTCCCTCAGGGAGTAGACGAGACGAGCGTTCTCCCCGCTGTCCACGTCGAACGCCGACACGCGAGCGAGGACGTATCCGACGGGAACTCGGCTGGAGACCTCGATCGTCTCGTTGGAGTCCGAGGCCGGGTACACGAACACCGGGCGATTGTCGTTTGCGTCCAGGACTTGAACGCTCACGCGGGCCGTGGACGAGAACTCCGGTCGGTCCCGATCGTAGGCGAGCACGAGAAGGTCATGCACCGGGTCCTCTTCACGGTCCAAGGCCCGTGCCGTAGCGACGACCCCCGTGTTCGTGTCGATGGTGAAGAACCCGAATCCCGGGAGAGCGACGGGAACGATCGCATAGCGAACGTGGTTGTTCGGAGGTGCGTCACGGTCGTCCGCCCACACTGCACCGACTGTCGTTCCCTCCGGTTGATTCTCTCCCACACTGAATGAGTATCGCGGCTGTCGGAAGATCGCCGGTTCGTCGTTCAGGTCGATTATGTTGACGACTATCCGGGCGGACCCCGTGAGAGGCGGACTGCCCCGGTCGACGGCCGTGACCATGAAGCTGAAGGCCGAGAACTCCTCGCGATCGAAGCTCCTCCTTGCGACGACGATACCGTCAGCGGCGCCGAGGGAGAACGAGGCATCGCTTTCCGGAGCAACGGCGTAGCGGAATTCAGCGTTCTTGCCGAGGTCGACGTCCCTGGCCATCACTCGAAGCACCGTCGTCCCAGGCGGGCTGTTCTCCGTCAACGACACCTCGTACGTCGGTCGCGTGAACGTCGGGCGGTTATCGTTGACGTCCAGGACCTCGATTGTGAGGCGCTTTCGCGAGACGTGGGGCACCTGGCCGCCGTCCCAACAGGTGAGCTCCGGGTGGTACCGCGACCGGGTTTCGCGATCCAGCTGGTCGGCGGTGACGATGTGGTATTCCCTGAGACTGCGGTTGACCAGGGCGAACGATCCGGCGGTGGAGTCGTGTGAGATGTTGCAGGTGACAAGGCTGTTGAGTCCCTCGTCGCGATCCACGACGGCAAGGTGACCGACGAAACTTCCGATGCTGAGGTTCTCCAGAACGCCGATGCTGCTGTCCGTCGTATGCGACTGAGCGGAAACGGTGCTGACGACCAGTTCCGGTTGATGGTCGTTGGCGTCAAGCACGCGAACGACCACGGCAGCGTCCGCCGGCAACGAATCAGGTCCGAGGTCAAAGGCCAAGACCGTCAGGTGGTAGATGGTGGCTGCTTCATAATCAATCTCGCCTCTGATGGTAATGGTCCCGGTCGAATTGTCGATGGCGAACAGGTGTCCGTAGAGAGCGTTCGTCTGGTCCGAGAAGCGATAAACTACCTCGGAATTCTGACCCGTGTCCTTGTCTGTCGCCCTGACCGACACGACTGAGGATCCGATCGCGAGGTTTTCCACCACCGACACCTCGTAACTCGATATCTCGAACACGGGACTGTGATCGTTAGAATCGAGAACAGTCACTATCACTTCAATCGAGGTGTTTCTCGGCGGCAGACCACCGTCGTAAGCCGTCAGCAACAGCCGATATCTGTCCTTCGCTTCCCTGTCGAGCGCCTCCCTGACCAGAAGTCGCGGCTCCAAAGTCCCGTCTCTTCTCGTAACTATATTGAGAGATAGGGATGAAGTATCGGACGTCAGGTCGTACGTTTTTATTCCGTACTGTGGTCCATCGGCGTCGGACGCAACCGGAAGTGGAAAACTACTTCCTGGGGAAGCAGACTCGCGCAGTGAAACCTCGACTGCCGTCTGCTCCTCTTCGAAGGCGGGAGCGTTGTCGTTCAAGTCGACGATTTCGATGGAGACCTTCACTATTCGGAAGTACTCCGACGGTCTTATGGCGACGTCTACGGCAGTCTCGCAGAGGTCCTGCTGTCGGCAGTGTCTAAGACCGTCACGGTCTACTTGACCGTCTGTGACGATGATGCCGCTGTTGGCACCGATCGCAAGCGGAACGGCCGCATGGGAGATGATGCGGAACTCCAGCTTAGCCAGTACCTCAGGGCCGTAGTCGAGTTTCAAGTCTTTCTTGACGTCTCCGACAACCGATCCGCGATCCAACTCCTCCGGAATTCTGTATCTAAGAACGACATCCTCCGTTTTGGCAGTCTCCGATTGCAGCAGAAACAGAAGACTGACGTATGACAGATAGTACCAACTTGAAATCATTTCTTACGTGTGTCGGCCTTCGCAGACAACCACCGCCTCCTCTCCTAAACACCGACTCGTTCGCATTCCACAACTGCGGTCTAGACAATCTCTCTCCAAAGACGACAGCTTCACGTGCGATTCCTTGTATCGGCACCAGCACCACCATTCGTTTAAACACATCGAAGGCCGGATTTAATCAAGATGCGCTCTCCGTTAACGATCGTCGCTCTGCAGCACACGCCCGCGGACCCTCTTCCGTTTAACGTCCCACACGGACGTCGGCGATTGAATTTCCCTCCGTCTCCGCGGAAGAGAAAACTGCACCATCGTTCGCGCGCGCGCCAAACGCACACACAGGCATTGTGCGCCCGACGTGTTATCTTACGACCGCATCGAATGGATTTTGGCAGTGGAAAAAGGGGACTCGTCCGGGAACCATACACAGTGTATAGACTGCAATTGAAGCATACACGAATAAGGGAGACGAGATCTTCGATGTTCTGTGCAATGGCTTTTTCTTCTTCTTCTTCGGCTCGAAGGCTTCATTATTTATTGTGCTTACATTAAATGGACATAAAATCGATTGCGACCGTTACAGCGGGGACAGAGACGATATTATATCGATGGCGCGTGGTAATGGTCTCGCGATTTCCGGGCAGGGTGGGGGTGGGTGGGATGCGATAGGGGGGGGGTTGATGGGTCAGAAGAACAACGCCGTCACCGTAATTGCAACATTAAGTCGTGCGAGGACGAGCGGTCGCGGTTCGTCGAGCTGTGTTGAAGACACACGGACACACTGTGTTGGACCGTGGCCTACACGGGCCAGCAATATATATAGACCACTGTGCGGCGTGTGCGCCCCATACAAAGCGCCGTCTTGCGTGATAACGGGTCTTCACGCCTAGAACAGAGAAGGGGTAAATCGCACGGCGAGAGATAAGATTCGCTTTTAGTCTCAAATGATAACAACACTGACTAAAGGCTTGCACAGCTATCTCAGTATAACCCTAGCCTTTAGCACGGTCTGCGCAGTTAATCCTTTTAATCTATATTATAAGTTTCAGCCTGTTTACGTTGTCCTTCCGTTTGTTTGTTTGTATGTTTGTTTGTATGTATGTCTGTTGTCTAAAGGCTCCGGAACGGAACGCTTTAGCGATTTACAAAATTTTACAAAACATTATTACGCCACGTCATGGTCAACGCGACTATTTTCAGCTCGCAATTTGATTTAAACGCCGATATATGAACATTTTAAATTTACAACTTTTTAAACGAGGCTATCTTATAATAGCATGGCCATTAATTTTGTCCACGTCACACTGGCTAAATATGCAATCTTAAATTACGTCACTCGGGCTAATTATGCAATCTTACGTCACGCGGGCTAACGGCAGAACTTCGTCTATTATTTAGCATAATACGCCTATTATAATTTAGAGATAACCCGTGTAGTACGGGGAACAAATAATACGCCTATTTAAGGTAGAGATAACCCGTGTATAGTACGGGGAACAAATAATATTGCCTATATAATTTGCTTTGCCCGTGCAGTACGTACACGGGCAAAGCAACTATGTTCACATCTAAATATCGTTTCCATTCAGATATATGGACATTTTTTAAATATTTGAAGCCCATCAGCAAATATAGTAAGTAAGTAGCCTTTATTTGCAGCCGTTAAAAATTGTTTGGCAAAACCCGGGCGAACGCCGGGTAAAAATGCTAGTATATATATATATATATATATATATATTATATATATGTATGTATTATATATATTACATATTTATATATTATATATATATAGGCCTACGTACAATGCTAATATATGTTATTATACACAATGGCATAAATATAGGCTATATGGTCATACATATTACATGCAAGAATTATTAATATAGACCACAAGTGCATATTAATTAGGGCCTATAATAGGTTATGTCATATCCATACATCATATCTGCAAGCATATATTTTTCAATTCATAGACATTGTATATAGAAACATTTAGTATAATTATACAGAAATATCTACATTATGTATTATATTTCTTAGGCAAATAAAAGTAAGTCATATTATAGGCTATATTCGTATAATTATGTTATATAGAAATGATACAGTATGTATCATACTGCTTAGCAACAAAGATGCCATATATATATATATATATAAATATATATATATATATATATATATATATATATACATACACACACACGTATATGCATGTATTTATCTTCAAATACGTGGCTCTTCGATGGAAACGCCATTGGCCCAGTTTTCACGAACAGGTCAGACTATATATATTACTACTGGAACGGTACTCTGTCGAGAGATTTATGTTGCTCATTTTGCGATGAGCGACCTCTTGCTGTTACTATCTTTGAAAGCTTAATTCGTGCTGCCTACTACGCATGCGTGAAACGGGTCACAATACCCTGGAGTTTCCATCGAATTCCAGAGTGTGTCGGAGAACAAAAGGCAGAAAGGCAGGATACGGCGGTTTGGTCAGTTGTAACAGACCAGTAATCCTTCCTGATCTGAACTATATATAGGGAAGCTTATTGAAAGGTTAATACGATGGGAAAGGCACGGTAGCCAACGAAGAAGAAAAGAGCAGTCCCTTAAGCTATAGCCCTGAAGCAGCCATGGGTATGAAGTGTTTGCGACTTCATTCTCTCAACCTCGGCAAATAGGTGGTCAGTCCTCTCCCTCGCCGTCTCATCTTCCCACCGACTGTCTGCGGTCAGTTTACTCATTATACAGTCGAGTTTGTCAGAGAGCTATAAGCCTATAACTATAAGGTGGAGCAGACATCTCCAAACAACTTTCTGCCCTGGCGGCAATATGAACCCCGACCTCTCGATTGACAGTCCAGCAGGCTAACCACTAAACAATCGCACAACCTGTTATAATTATCCTAAGCGTCGCGAATTGTATGCTAGAAACTTCTCAAAAACCGTGTTAAGAGGTGGCGTGTCATTCGCTATGTGGCAGCACTGACGGCTATAACTAACCTTGCTGCAGCTGCTGACACTGTGTGATTCTCCTTACAGATTTTATTTTAGTTACAGTTACAGTTATAGTTAATGGTTTCTTATTTCAGTTATAGTTACAGTTGTGGCTAGTATTATTTTTTCGTTATAGTAATAGTTATAGTTACTGAATATTTTATTTTAGTTACTACCTATAGTTACAATAACGCTGCGTGAACTTGCCTACAGTCGCAGAAGGTGAATGGATGCATTGAGTTTTAGGAATACACTTTACCTTGCTGCTAAAAATTGATCAATTCTAATGATGTGGGGTAGCCATTCCAGAGTCATCTGCTACTCTGTTTTACTTATTGTTTTCACTTTGAAAAATGAAAAATAATTTAGGCCTACCCTTACGATAATAATTGTTTATAATCTGTAACAGACTAGCATTTTCCAGGCTAGACAGATGCGCTGAAAAGGCGCAGTATAATGCAACACATACATGTATGCGTCTCACCTTTCCTCCAACATTGACAAAACCACTCTATTTAATTGGACTACTATAATTTGTAACTGATGTCTGTCTATCTGTCTGAATCTCTCCAGGTCTGTCTGTCTGTCTATCTGTCTGTATGTCAATGTATGTGTATGTCTGTATGTCTTAAACGTATTATTCCTCAGTCTCGTATAGTATGAAATATTGCATCAGCAGCACGGCTATTTTAAATACGTTTATTAAATACACGACATATAGAATTATCCAGGCTAGACATATGCGCTATATATATATAGTATATATAATGCAATAAATACATGTATGCGTCTCACCTTTCTGTCTCAGCTTATTTTCTCTTTTAATTGGACTACGGATTGGTAACTGGCGCGCCTATCTGTAGGATCCAGGTCTATTGTAGGTCGCGGTGGTGTAGGGGTATGTCTCGGTGCCTTGCAGCCGGAGGGTTGTCGGGTATAGAATCCACCTGCATCCGCAGCACGGCTACCCTAAATACGTTTATTCACTACGCACATTGCTCATGCGCTTCGGCGTGAAACACCGATTCTCTGTCCGCGCTTGTAGTCTCTTAGCGCCTCTGAGTAGAAATCTTGAAGGGGCGCTATAACAAGTGCTCATACATACATACATACATACATACATACATACATACATTATAGGCTATGCAGTAAACATCGGTAGTATAGGCCTATAGAGGTTGTTATTAGTATTCTTTATTATATGGAGTGTGCTTTTGGATTGTGATATTTGAGTAGAAGCGAACCAACTATTGATTGGTGCCTCGTGCATTACGGTAGAGGCGCTATAGAAATTTAAAGATTAGATTAGATTGGATTAGATTAGATTGTAGAAGGGGTCTTGCAGAACAGTGTGGTGTCACATTATGGACACAGCTATACGCTCAGCCGAGTTTGGTAGCCTACCAGATAAACAGAGCGAGAGGGAGATCAATTTTAGATGTCAGTGATGCCAGTAATCTGTAAAGACTGTGATTCTCAATGAGAAAGATCAAAAGGAGAAATCTTAAAACATAAAGAATCTTTATGAGTTTGATGTTCGACCGTTTAGGCTGACACCATAACTTCTATAGCGCCACTACACTCAGTCACTGTTATCCAAGAACATCAGCCTGGGTTGCTTCGGTTAAAGTACACCGTTTCTTAACAGGCAACAACTCGAAACGGAACTCAGTTTGAAACAAAATGTAACAAACCGAGATAAACCAAAGTTTACGATTCGAGTTTTTCCGTCTGAGGCTAAATTTTGCTCGTAATTTAAACACTGCCTACTCTGTAAATACAATTTAATCTGATGTAAGGCCTACATTGTAATATGGAATATGCAGCTTAGATCATATAAGTGGTTTAGCGACACTGAAGTTGGCACTTAGATTACTACACCCATTGCGATTGCCTTTTTTATATAATTCGCTTGATGTGACATCATCGCAAAATGACGTAATATTCCATTGTTCGATAATGTTTCGACGCATTCCATTAGTTTCTGTCGGAGGACGCAGACGTCGAAGAAGACGACAGATATCAAAAAGATGAGGGAAAACGATGAAAAACACGACAAAATAAGACGCAGATGTTGAAGTAGATGACGAGGAACAGTTCCGAACTTAGCGGCAGCTAAATTACTCGTAACGTATGACAATCATTTGTTCATCGTCATTTCAACGACCGAAAACAATCGGTAATTAAGTAAGGAAGTATGGTAAAACATGAAATTATACTGATGCAAGTAGCCTAAGAAAGTAAGAACTAAGTATGAAAGTTAGTTAGAAAGATAAGTATTACATAAAAGTAAGAAATTTTTCGCTTGCATTTCCTTCTTTTACTGCATCTGTTGTTCATGATTTTGGCTTGTTAAATATCTGTATAGCGCTTTTTGAAAGTCGCCAACCATTCAGGACCGTTTTACATAAAAGTATCAAATTGCCTTATCAAGGTTAAATTTTGAAAATGACAGAGAGAGTCTGAGAGACAACTTAGTGAAATTTAAAACTTTTAGAGAACTCACAACTTATGAAACTTGCAGTTCTTAGATAACTCGAAACCTGAGAAACATATTGAAATTTAAAACTTTTACAGAACTAACAACTTGTAGAAACCTACAACTCATAGAAAACTTGAAACTTGGGAAACTTATAACTTTTAGGAAACTACAAACTTTTGGAAAAACTTCAAACTTTGTGTGGTGCTTTAGAAGTTCGAGAGAGTCAGAAAGAGTGAGAGAGAGGTGTGTGAGATTTTCGTATGACTGTAGCCCTAATTTGCTGCGTCCGTAATGGCAGAGTAGAACATTACATTACTTCAAATAAGGTTATAGGAAACACTAGGCATTTTTTGTAGAAAAGTCTTGTATTGTGTTAATTAGAAAAACAATCAATTGACATACAATCCAAATAAATACCTATCTACCTATGAGTGGCATTATTTATTAAATAATATAATTATGTTTTATGAGCTTATCTGATCCTTCAGACAACTTCAGTCTCGCTTCGATGACATCGCAGTAGAGTTCGTAGAAACTGGTTTCAATGTAGGAGTAGGTTTCGTCGAAGGATATGTATTTCAACGGAGATGAATCTTCTTCTGAAGCGTCGCGGCGAAGACATGTAATTGTAACAATGCTTCGTCTTCCAACCAGTTCTTCCAACGTGGAAGTAATTGTTGAAAAGGATCGTCACAACAACAGACAAACCGGAATTAGATAAATCCGTATCGTTTGCTTTAAAGTTGCTGTACGAAGACTAATCAATCCTTCGTAAACATCCGCAGTTCAAATCATCCACACGCAGAAACGACGACAACTCAACCGTTCTACGCTTCCATGTAGACTTATCGAAAGGATCACTCGTCGGCCCTTTTATGCTCAACGGTTACTCCTAACTTCGATTAAAAGTCCGCCACGACGATGCTATCATCCATCGCAAGATGCATAGTCATCTAGAACCTCGAAACTGACGATTCATTCACCGAAAACGTCCTTCCAATCGCAGGAACGTCTCCAATCGTCCAACTCGCTTGAACTCCAAATTTCAAGTTTTCTCTCAACGCATTTCTATTCGTTCCTTCATTACGTCGTCACGGTAACGCTTGGATAAATCGTATTACGTCATGGAGCCGTTAACGCTGTTTTAACGGTTCGCTAGGCAGTTAATTACGTATTAATGAAAGCCACTCATGAATTAACTAAATGCCACTCGTAATTGACTATCTTATCCTAACCTTAGAAATTAATTAATTAATTAAGTAAACTAACAATAGATTTGATAAGTTATATTTCGCTACAATAAGGCCCCTCTTTTTAAAGACTGTCTACAGGCTTTATCTACCTAACCTTCTTATCAAACTACTTGTTAATTACTTATATTATTATCTAAACTACATGTATAAAACAACAACAACAATGCTATATACCTATTCTATATAAATATTTATATTCCTACAGGTTTCTATTAAATTATCTACTTCCTATATCAGACCCCTACTGAGATAGTCGGATATTACATTATTACATCCTTTAATGTAATTCACCTTAAAGCTATAATTCTGCAGGGCAAGACTCCATCTCATCACCCTTGCGTTCTTCATTCGTCCTTCTCTCATATACTGCAATCCGCAGTGGTCCGTCTCGATCACAAACTGCTTTCCAAACAAATACCTGTCGAATTTCTCAATTCCCCACATAATAGCCAGACACTCTCTTTCCTCCACAGAGTATCGCCTTTCTCTTTCCAACAACTTCCTGCTTGCATAAGCGACTGGATGGTTAATACCATCATAGTTCTGCATTAGAACACACCCAAGTCCTACTCCTGAAGCATCTGTCTGAATAACAAACTCCTTGTTCAAATCAGGTAGCTTCAAAATTGGTGCCTTAGCTAATACTCCCTTTAACTCTTTAAAGGCCTTATCCAATTCTGGATTCCACTCTACTACATTCGGTGACAACTTCTTAGTTAGATCAGACAAAGGCGCCATAAGTTCAGCACAGTGTGGAATGAACTTTCGGTAGTAATTTACTGCCCCCAGAAAGCTTCTCACTTGCTTCTTAGTTTGCGGCCTCGGTCTGTCCACAATCTTGTCAACCAATTCCACCTTAGGACTTATATTATTGTCTCTAAGTGTGTGTCCACTAAAATCTATTTTCTCATACAGATTAGGATTCTTGTCTACATCACTGTAATCTTTTGTTTGCTCACTATTGTAGAGCTCTAGAATTTCTTCCTCTCTTTTCAGTCCTATCCCTCCATCATGTACTACAGCTGATACAAAGGCAACAGTCTCTGTATCATGTATTTCTTTATGATTGACACTTGACTTCTTATCAACTTCATCTCCTCTGTCATGATTCTTTTTATTTTTGACATTCACTTTGTTCGTCACCTTCGGTTCCTTTACACAAGTTTGATCAATGCGTTCTTTTAATTTTAATATGCAATCATATGCATTCTTTATTTCCTCTCGCAATATCTCAATATCACTAGAAGTTTCTTTGACCTCTATCGTCTCAGCTGATTTAGTAATCTTACGCTTTTTATTCCTCTTCCTCGATGACCGTATTCCAGTAACGACCGTTGAATGTACGTCATTTCTTACAATCGGCTTATCTGTGACGTCATCTACACCCGTTGACCTATGCCTCTGTGTTTCTAAGTCCGTGTATATTTCACCTCTGTCTCTTTGTATATTCTTCGTTTCATTGCAAATGTTGGGTAATGCATCACTCTTCTTATCTTTACTCAACATGTACTTGATTCCACTGATTTTTCCAATAATCATAGGTTTCACTGGATTATCCATCACTAAGGCTTCCACCTGCCCAGTATAATATTCACTATCTACATCAACATTAGCTGTTGGATAGTAACGTGTACTTCCATCTATCAGTGTACACATTGCTTCCTTCCCTGTCAAATCTGACTTGTCTATAAGTGCTCTCTTCACGACACAGCATGTTGCTCCCGAATCATAAATGCACTCAACTTCCTTTCCGTTAACTCTAACTGATTTTTCTTCTTCGTTCAGGTTCAATGGATTGCCATCAATTGCTACAATGGCACTCGCCACCCTGTTAATCGATACCGGTACCTCATCCCATATCGGAGTCGTTGGTATATCACTCACTTCTGGTCTCTGTCTTGTATCTTGTTTAAGTATTCCATTTTTCACTTTATACGCGCTATTCTGTACTACTTGTATGGCTGCTGTCGTGTGTTTGACAACACCTTTAAGCTTATTCGGGCAATGACTTGCCTTATGACCTTGACCTCCACACAAATAGCAAACAATCTTATGTTCAACAGATTGTCCTCTTTCTCTGCTATATGCTCTGTTTCCAAACTTATTGAAATTGGTCTCCTCGCCAAATCTAGTTTCAGTTCTACTTCTATTTGTTGTGTTAACAACTTTGTCTTTAGTCTCTTCTTCATAACCTCTACTTTGATTCCTGTCCTGAGGAAATCTTACTGTGGGTTTCATTGTCATGTCTCCATGTTTGTAACCATGAGCTTCTATGTAAGATTCAGCATGGGTTAGCATTTCCTTAAGGCTGATCTTTCCTTTCTCCGTGAGGAATGTCTTCAATTCCATGGAACACGTTGAGAAGAACTGATCCCTTAAAATCAAATTCTCCAATCCTTCGTAATCCTTCTCGAATCCTGCCATGGATAACCACTGTTGGATATACCTCCTGAGACGCTCTAAGAACTGGGAACAAGATTCTCCGACCTCGATACGGCTGTCCTTGAACCTCTGCCTATAGCCACCCTCAGTTAATCTGAATCTCTTTAACAATTGCTCTTTTAGACAGTTATAATCTTGTGCTTCTCTAGAAGTTAACCTCTGGTATACTTCCAAAGCTTTTCCCTCGAGATGTCTAGCTAGTGTCAAAGCCCAAATTTCTTGTGGTATCTCATAGGCTTCAACTGTCCTCTCGAATCTGAGCAAATACGCGTCAAGGCAATCCTTATTTTCATTAAAATTGGGAAACTTAATATCTCTAATTCCTCTTCCATAATTTCCACCGTTTCTCTCTTCCGTATCAGTTACAAACATACCGTTATGTTCTCCGTTTTGCCTACGATCAGAAACCGCCCTTGCTTCAATCTCTTTGACTTTAATCTCTGCCTCAAGCTTCTTTAACTCAAAATCCATCTGGCGCTTAGCTCTGTCTTCTTCTATTTCCATTTGGCGCTTAGCTCGCTCTTCTTCTATTTCATTTGACGCTTAGCACGCTCATCCTCTGCTTGTCTCTTAGCTCGCTCTTCTTCTATTTCCATTTGGCGCTTAGCACGCTCATCCTCTGCTTGTCTCTTAGCTCGCTCTTCTTCTATTTCCATTTGGCGCTTAGCACGCTCATCCTCTGCTTGTCTCTTACTACGAGCTTCCTCAACTTCCAATAATTCTCTCGCCTTTTTATCTTCCCTTTCTTTGGCTCTCTCTTCTCTCAGTTCAGCCTGTCGTTCTGTCACGAAGCTTTTCAGTTCGATTCCTTCCATCCCCATGTCTCGACCTACCTGAATTAACTGCTGATAATCAGTAGCCGACATCTTACTTGTTTACTTTATTTCAACCAAGTAATTAATCAAAAGCCTTGCGCTTTATAAAATTCTCAAATCCTACCTAAGATCTGTATGCAACCTCTTAGTTACAATATATAATCTATGTCTATGACGTAACGTTATGACGTAACGTTAAATGTTCAATGGCTTATTGCACCGTTTAAAATGTCAAGTGTGCGTGCCGTTAAAATTCAAATAAATCGTCTCTAATTTTTACAGAAAGCACAAATCTACAACGCTAGTGCAAGTTAACTAATAGTTTACTTGAGTTAGCAAAGTCTCTCAAAATCCTGGACGCTGAGCACCCATAATGTAGCCCTAATGTGGATTAGTCGCCTTTTTGCTGCGTCCGTAATGGCAGAGTAGAACATTACATTACTTCAAATAAGGTTATAGGAAACACTAGGCATTTTTTATAGAAAAGTCTTGTATTGTGTTAATTAGAAAAACAATCAATTGACATACAATCCAAATAAATACCTATCTACCTATGAGTGGCATTATTTATTAAATGATATAATTATGTTTTATGAGCTTATCTGATCCTTCAGACAACTTCAGTCTCGCTTCGATGACATCGCAGTAGAGTTCGTAGAAACTGGTTTCAATGTAGGAGTAGGTTTCGTCGAAGGATATGTATTTCAACGGAGATGAATCTTCTTCTGAAGCGTCGCGGCGAAGACATGTAATTGTAACAATGCTTCGTCTTCCAACCAGTTCTTCCAACGTGGAAGTAATTGTTGAAAAGGATCGTCACAACAACAGACAAACCGGAATTAGATAAATCCGTATCGTTTGCTTTAAAGTTGCTGTACGAAGACTAATCAATCCTTCGTAAACATCCGCAGTTCAAATCATCCACACGCAGAAACGACGACAACTCAACCGTTCTACGCTTCCATGTAGACTTATCGAAAGGATCACTCGTCGGCCCTTTTATGCTCAACGGTTACTCCTAACTTCGATTAAAAGTCCGCCACGACGATGCTATCATCCATCGCAAGATGCATAGTCATCTAGAACCTCGAAACTGACGATTCATTCACCGAAAACGTCCTTCCAATCGCAGGAACGTCTCCAATCGTCCAACTCGCTTGAACTCCAAATTTCAAGTTTTCTCTCAACGCATTTCTATTCGTTCCTTCATTACGTCGTCACGGTAACGCTTGGATAAATCGTATTACGTCATGGAGCCGTTAACGCTGTTTTAACGGTTCGCTAGGCAGTTAATTACGTATTAATGAAAGCCACTCATGAATTAACTAAATGCCACTCGTAATTGACTATCTTATCCTAACCTTAGAAATTAATTAATTAATTAAGTAAACTAACAATAGATTTGATAAGTTATATTTCGCTACAATGACGCTTTAGAAGTTCGAGAGAGTCAGAAAGCATGAGCGACAGATAGATTAGATTGACGTATGGTGCATTAGAAGTTCAAGAGATTGAGAGAGGCGCTTGAGAGTCGTCATATCAATCAATCAATGAAGCTTGATATAGCGCCCCCTACGACTTCTCTCTACCACTCGCACCATCTTATGCAACCAATCCGCCAACATATCCGCAGAATTAGACCGGAGGAGATGATTGTTTATTGACTGAATCGACATTATTTGTGAGTGTTACAAATTTGAGAACTCGCCGATTGAGAAATTTGCAACTTTCAGCCAACTTTCAACTCGAGCAACGTAAAACTTTGAAAACTGTCAACTTGCTTTCACAGAACTTACAACTTGTGCAGATTAAAAATTGTGAAACCTGAGAAACTTCCATAAGCTTATTTATTAAACTAGCAGGCTTTGCGAAACTGGAGAAACTGTCAACTCGTGAAATTTAGAACTTGAGTAACCTAAGATTTGAGAAACTCAGAACTCGGGAAGTTTCAAATTGTGAAACTTAAGATTCGTGAAACCTGAAAGATGAGAAACTTACAACTCGGGAAGTGTCAAATTGAGAAACTTAACATTCGTCAAACATAAACTTATGAAACTTACAACCCGTGAAGTTTACAAGTTGTGATTCCTAGAAACTTAAGACTCGCGAAATGGATAGCTTTCAGAGAACTCACAACTCGAGAAGCTTAAAAATTGTCAAAATTGGATATTTAACGCTCATAAAACTTACAAACCAGCAATCTTTGTTGAATCCGTGAGCTGGAAAACTTAGAAACGTACAAACACCCAATCTTTGTGAAACTTGAAATCTTAGAAATCTAGACTCACACACACACACAATTGGTAGAATGCAGAGTTTGTCAAACTTGATGACACGAAATCTTCGAAAACTAGAAACAGCCATTTGGTAGAATGTAGTGATTGTATAGTAAACGAACAAATTTTACGATACACGGAGAGGTTCGCACTGCGAAATTACGCTTTTAACGTCGTAGAGTTAGCGGAAACTGAAGATTTTCGTAGCGTACGTGCGTCTTCACGATTTCGGGGAGAGAAGCGAACAGAGTTTACTTAGCGGACTAGGTCATCAAGACTCACGAGATTAGAGTTTCTTACTTACAATTATATCCGCATAGGACGCACAGATGCACGAGATACCACTTGACGTATCGAAATTGCAAATTTTAAGGTTCAACGGTGATTGGAATGGACGCTCGGATAGGCTACAGACGAATTTTACAATACAAAAAGGTAGAAGATTGAGAATGTGCTCGACGCAGAATCGATGATTATACGTGTATATGCGCACAATAATTGCAAAGATCTCATAGAGTGGTGATGGTGATTATGCTTATGCTAAAGTTCAACTATTAGATTCATAAGACGTATGCGACTCGCGTCTCTTAGACTGTAAAGACGCATGAAATAACGATTTCAACACTATGCGTAAGACTTTCTGTATGAAAAGTTACATGACTTATCCTATAAGATTGTGCATGATGGGGGAAGGGGAGGACAGACCGCCCGCCCGCCGCCCCGCCCGACCGCCCAAGCACGTCTAGGTGAAGGAGAAACGAAGTGGCGAAGCCGCTTCGTATTTCGACGCTGTCGAAAAATCGCCAACCATATGAAATTTGACTAAATATCAACTTTTGAAATATCAGAGTTTCCGATGCTGCATTCTATCTCGACATCTATCCGGCTCCGTGCATTAGCGCGTTTCAGTTACCTCGTACTTATCGAATATCGAACGTTATTCACAGACTCGCAACATATACCGTCTAAAGGTATACATTACTTTACATACCTACATCGCGATAAGCCAGAAATGGCAGTCTATACACTACTGATGAGTTTGAGTAAAGATCGAAAAAGTCGAAGTCGATACGACTAATTAACATCGTGCGTACAATGTCTACATTATTATTAATATTATTATTTATAGGCAGAGGATCAAAATCCAGAGAGTCAGGCAAGCAGACAGTCAGACGGCTAAGGCGGATGATGTTTAGAGTTGAAATGGCGAGGGAGGTGAGGCGAGGAGAAGGAATAGGGATAGGATTTGTGAAAAAGAAGTGTTTTCAGTTTTGAGCGGAAGACCTGTGGAGAGATAGCGAGAGGTGAGGTTTTGGCGAGTTCGTACGTGAGATGGATCGGATATTTGTCATAGCACAGGCGGGAGTTTGTTCCAAAGAGGCTGTACAGTTATGGCTATGGAGTGATTTGCAAATCTAAGCGATGAGGTAACGGAAGGGCGGAGCTATATGAGGGTGGAAGATGAACGGTTTGGACGAAGAGGTTGGTAAATATGACAGTTACTAAGTGCGCCAACCAGTTATGTGAGTTTTGTTGCGACACATCTGTTTGTCAATCTATACAAATCTTCGTTCTACATCTAAAGATGAAGTCGTTATTGTTGTTTCCTTGTCAACCGCCTTCTCTGTGGCTGGCCCGGTGACCTGGAATGGGCTTCCAGTGGCACTGCGTCTGACCCCAATAACCCACTCTGCTCAGTTCTTCTCTGCCCTTAAGACTGTCCTTTTTGACCGAGGTTGGGCTGGGAGCGCTCCTGAGTAGACTGTCTTGAAGGGGCGCTATATAAAACCACTGTAATAATAATAATAATAATAATAATAATAATAATAATAATAATAATAATAATAATAATAATAATAATAATAATAATAATAATAATAATAATAATAATTATATCAAAAATGGAACGCTTTCTCTCTCTCTCGCTTTCTCTCTCTCTTCTCTCTCTCTCTCTCTCTCTCTCTCTCTCTCTCTCTCTCTCTCTCTCTCTCTCTCTCTCTCTCTCTCTCTCTCTCTCTCTCTCTCTCTCTCTCTCTCTCTCTCTCTCTCTCTCTCTCTCTCTCTCTCTCTCTCTCTCTCTCTCTCTCTCTCTCTCTAAATCTCCACCAATCTCTGTAACTTCTAAAGCGCTATAATGTCATCTTTTGATTTGTTGAAATAGTAGGTTCGAATGCTGATGTAGTTTGAATACTTCTAAATCGATGCGTGTGTGTGTGTTTAAATACATAAACTTCTAATGCATGACTTGAAAACTAGCTAATTCTCTGGAAGGTTCGTACCCGACAATGGTGGCTAACTATGTCCGTGCGAGTATGAGTCAACAGGTTCGTTGTTCAAGGATTCAAATTCAAAGATATACTATTTTAATAAGTATGTCAATAATTCACACAGTTCGCAACATTTTTCAATTAAAACCGAGCTCGTTACCGTGTAATATCGTGTATAAATATTTATACTTACTTAAGAGTTCGCTTTATGTATTAACATTCAATCGTTTATATGATAAAATTCCAACTTGCGTGTAGAGTTAAGTAAATGCGCAATACAAAAATAGTGCCAAACAATTGCTGCTAAGTACGAAATGAGGTGATTGTTTAATATTTATAAGAAATACGTTTCAACGTATGTGCACCTGAAACTACGCGTGTCGTGGACATGGAAACGAGGACAACAACCTACTATTCATATGCTAATACTGTTGTGCGGCATACTATTGATATGCTAATGAGGTATTGGATGTGCATTCGAGCGTAGGCGAGCCATAAACTTGCGTGCCGTCGTCATGGAAATGGTGACAACAAACGATGAAACAACTCCTTATTGATATGCTAACGAGTAACGTCAGAGGTCAATTGGGAGTAGTCATCTATTTCCGCCGCCGCCGCCTTTGCCATTGGATTTGGGAGGAGGGGAGGGGCTTTCGAGTTCAGGTGCCGATGAAATTGGATGGTTCAGAGCCGCGTCCAATGGAATTGCTCGCACCTGCCTGTCGATCAAAGTTGAGCCACCCTGCTTGGGAAACAATAGGTCCGCATGCGCATAACTGTCAATCATGATTATTGCCTCGAGCACTGACCAATGAGTGCGCGTGTGCTTACCCATCATTCGACCTGATTGGCTGTGGCTTAGAACTGGGAACAAAAGACTTGGGTAGCCTAGCATTGAATACAAAGGAGTGGCAGGCTGTTGGCCGGACTAGGGAACAATAGACTAGCAGGCCGTAGCCCGGGTTGGCCTATACCGGAAGACAATGGTCTAGCTGGCATTGGTTTAAGCCTGGAGACAATGGCCGCCTGTAGAAGAACAATAGGGGGCGTGGCTTATGATTAATATGGCAATGGGGGAGGGGCTTAGGACAATGGAGGGAGGGGCTTATGTCCTATTGCGCTCAAAGTGGAACTCGTATCACTACTCCTATAGATAAACGTAGCTGATCAATATTATTATAGCATCGGTATCAAGCTGTTTAAACCGTATAGTAAGCGTGACTAACGCGATCAAGTTTATCAGTGTTTAAAGACATTCTGTGGATGCGTGAGGCCATTGACGTCGACTTTGCCCAATTTGGACGTCATCGTACTTTAGAATCAGGGTCACATTGAAGTCATTCTCTGCTCTAACAGCTGATGACGTTTCACTTCCGTTTCGTTGGCTTGTCACGTGACAGACTGACGAGTTACGTCCGCTTCTAGAAGCGAACGCCGAACTGTGGGAGGTTTCTAATAGCGTGACGAATTGGTTACGTTGTGAAGCCCGGTAATATGGTCTGGATATTACCAGACACAGATGTATGTATGTATGTATGTATGTATGTATGTATGTATGTATGTATGTATGTATGTATGTATATATGTATGAGCACTTGTTATAGCGCCCCTTCAAGATTTCTACTCAGAGGCGCTCCCGGCTACAGCGCGGACACTGAATCGGAGTTTCACGCCGAAGCGCATGAGCAATTGCGAGTGAAGGACTTGCCCAGGGTCCCTACGTGGCGGCTTGAGGTGGATTCGAACCCGCAACCCTCCGGCTGCAAGGCACCGAACATACCTCTACACGACCGCGCCCCACAGTTGTATTCTATGGGTCACATAATTATATAGCTGACAACGCATCCTGACATATATGTAGTATGTCCATCAGTTGGTGAGGACATACTACACATCTGATGTGCTTCAAACAAATTAATGTGGCCATAAATTGTGTCTGAGTGTGACGCGCTGGTGGCTTATTAGACAATAAACAAGGCAAGAATCCGAAGAACGTTTACGGAGCCATCTAGTGAATGTGGTTGAATGTATGTGCGCGTGAGTATGTGCGTTTACATCTGAACAATGTAAAGAGGAAGTTGCATATTGTATTATTATACACACCGCACGCACACACACTGACAGTCTGACACACGCGCGCACACGCACGCACGCACACATACATATGTATGTATATGTATGTACTATTGCTGTTCTTCAAGTGTACGTCATCTGGGTGTTACTCTATATATAGCTCCCTTTCTTTTAAAGGCCGTATACTTCTATGACCTAAAACTGATGGATCCACAGTTTAACGGCAGCTTATGACAACATAGGCCGTTGCCGCCGACAAAGATTAGTTTTGGCATATTACAGCTCTATACTGTGTATACCACGACTATATAGCATCGGATGACAGCCTTTTACAGGTGTCTAAAGAGAGCGCTCAACGACTAGGATTCGATCAACAGTTTAAAGACATCTTATGACAGCATACGCCGATGACTCCGGAAGAAATGGTTTCGAACAGATTATTATCACCTTCCAATTTGCAGAATTTTGTCACTAAATCGGTAGCAGTAGTAGTTCAGTTTAACGACGCTGTGTGATAACAAAGATCATTAGCGTCGCCCTCCTCCTTCATCCAGGCTTGGGACTGGCACTGCCAGAGTGCGAGCAGTGGCGGAGTAATAAAATGTTATAAAATCACAGTCTCAGACATAGTTTCAATGAGTACCTCGGTGGCCTTATTATTAAACCAAAATTTTAAAGTCGTCCTGTCACATCAAAGGCCGTTGACGACAATGTGGTACATAAAATAAACAATAGTGCAGTACATAATATTATTCTAAATCGGTGGCCGAGTCCCTTGCCTATAATTATGGCGTTGGTAAACAACGTTTTCAAGGTGTCCAAAGAGAGCGCTATCACCAGTCGATAAGTATTCAGTCAATCAATCAGCCGTTTATTGAATCAACAACAGCACAATTAATTAACACTCAGTCATTAAAAAAAATGTTAATCTGCTGATGCCGTCAACAGGACAGCCCTAAAGGATAAAATAATCCGCTATTGCAGGGCTGCCCCTTTTCCATATTACATTTACTGATGGCAAGACGATTTTTATGATCATAATAGTTATAGAAAATTCAACTTAAATAACAATGTTAGGGCTAAATCATAGCCAAACAACTAAATAACAAAACATTGCAGTACAAGATTTACGACGAACAATCAAACAAATGTTTAACGACGTCTTATAGCTACAAAGGCCGTTGACTTCTTTAAAGTTTTTGACTAATTTCCATTCATTTTCGTATAACTTTTTCATCGGTTTTCTTTCTCTTTTCTCGTCATTGATTCCGTGTCTGATAGGTCGCTGAGAAGGCGATGCTTGGAAGGCGGTTGTCGTCAATATTAATTTTAGGGGGCCCGATAGCGCATTGGATAACATCTGGCGTAGAGAGCGAGAGGTACCGAGTTCGAGCCCGTAGGGCGGATATGCTTTGTAGGCTGCTATTAGCGCCGTGTATTGCAGGCTGTCTGTTCTGTTAGTAGTTAAGATTTAAATTGCATAACATGTAAATGTACAGCGCAGTGCGTTTGTCAGCGCTTGATTAAAGAAAAGATTATTATTATTATTTATAACATATATATATATATATATATATATATATATATATATATATATATATATATATATATATATATATATATACTGTACATGTAAGTATGCACGTAGGCCTATAATGTGTATTCTATATCACCCTTTCGTTTGATAGCATTAGGGGCTTTTAACCGTTGTTCGTCTCCAATTGACAGAGGTCGCTTATTTCTCTACGGCCAGAAAGAAACCGTCTCCCATTCGATGACGTTTCGACTGATGCTCTTTGTTCCCCTAAATGCTCCACTCTAAACAGGGTAACTGGCATCTGGTGCAATCAGGTAGAAAACTTAATTGTTCCAGGGTTGCCAGGTCGTCGCGAAAAGCGCGAGTTGGGCTACTTTTTAATGCGCTCGCGACTGAAAATTTCGCCCTCGCGACCTCGCGATATTTGGGCTACTTTTGAATTGTCCCGCGGTCGCGACGGCGACATTTTCAATTCTCATAAATTGAACGCATTAGACTACTAGGCTACTCTTACTAGCTACTATTCTTAGGCGGTGTTGCTTACTTAGTAATAAATGCATGCTCTACGGAGTACGGACTAGTCTACGGCAAGCAGTAAGCTGTTTGCCATCTAAATTTTACGTCAATGGTTTCATCACGTGTCTTGGCGAAACCAAGGAAGTATGTATATTGATGTTTCTAGCAAAAATGTATTACTGTTTTCATTTAGCTTCTCAGCTCGCGACTTTTGGGCGACTTTTTGACTTGGTTTCGCGACCAAGCACTTCCGAAATCTGGCAACCCTGAATTGTTCTGTTATTATGTGATGTATTTCGATGTAATGTAAACCTCCGAAATTTCGCAGCGCCACCAGATAAGTTCGAAAGGCCAGGTTGTTCGTTTAGTGTGGGTGCCACGTCCGTGTATAGTGTACGGGTACAGTCACTGACACGGGTTTAGCCTATTGGTAGCTTAGGGTCATCCATTAATTATGTCAACAAATTTCAGGCAGTTTTTGGCCCCCTCCCCCCCCTTGTCAACAACTGTCAAACATTGACGGACCCGCCTAAAAAAATATGTCAACATTCCCAGAACCCAGAATTTGTTGACGTCAAATTGTATCGAACCCACCCTCCCCTTGTCAACAACTGTCAAACTTTTCCAAACCCCTTTTCCCCCTATTTTGTTGACATAATTAATGGACCCCTTAGGACAAGAACTTAACCTTATCAGGGCAGATTCAGGTGTGTGAATAATGGGTCATTCGTTAATGATTGTGTGACTAGATTGATCTTTACAAGTACTATTTAGAAGGTTCCATCATGTCGTGATCACGCACCGTATATAAAAACTTCACGGTGTTGAATTCCGTTAATTAGCCAAGAGCATTTACAGGTAATTAAACTGGGCAATTAATTGATACCCAAGCATTGACTGACCGTAGCGTTGTCGGTCCATCTTTCTCAAATAAGCGGCCTTGCAACCGCACCTTCCTTTCTGTCATTTCCGTACGCGCTGGAAAACCAATCTCATCCTTTGTGGTTTTCACTGGCTTGTGTTGTCAGGTCGGGATCGTCTCTGATGGTTGTATTTAGGGTAGTCCCTAATTCACGGTCAAAAAGTGAAAAATCACGGCATACTTTTGCAAAAATCAAAAATTCACCGCGCCGTGCAGCTCCCAGTCACCAGTGTGAGTAGCGAGTGTTTTTCCAAGAATTTTCTCGAGGGGGGTAGTAACGAGAATTTTCAAAGAATAATTTTCGAGGGGGTAGTAACGAGAATTCTGAAATTAATTTAGTGGTTCCGCACTGTTTTTTGTCGTCGGCGCCATTTTTGACGTGTTTCGCAACCATTTTTAACGTGTTTTTACAAAAGTGCTGAAAATGTGAAAAATCACGGAAAATCACGGCAAACGACGAAATTCACGGTTTCCGTGATCTCCGTGAATTCGTGATTTAGGGACTACCCTAATTGTATTGTATTTATAAATTTATAATATATATATTTATTATATAGGCCTAGGCTATTGTAATCTCAATTATATAGCGCCTATCTATTCTGAACTCCGGATTACGTTTCTGCGCCGAAATTGACCAAGAACTGAATATTTTCCGACTCGACTTACTTAAGGCGCTGGCCAGAAGGCTGTGGCATTCCAGAGATTACAATATATAATAAATATATAGGCGCTATATAATTGAGATTACAATTATTACAAATAATCCCTCGCTGCAAAGCAATTTGCCCCATCCGGTGCGGTTTGCCCTTATCCTCTCGTAGGGGAGCAGACGACTTGTCTTCGCGGCGACCCGCGTTGTCCCGGTTTAATATTTTTCGCAATATGTCTGCCTGGTGACATTAGAATTCTTTTGACGAAGCCGTAACACCGGATCATTGTCATGCAGCTCCTGACGTCCGATCGGCAGCATTATGGCCCTTTATGGAGCGCCCGATCGTAATATCTTGCTTGAAAAGAAGCGATATTTAAGGGGCGTTTGGCCGTCAATGCGCAGATGTTGCGTAGCGTCCGATAGAGACTAACCGCACCTGGTGGGGTAAGAATCAATACCGCCTCACTGAAGATTATTGTTTGGACGATTATGCTAATTATGATTATGATTATGCTTATGGTTATGATTATTATTATTATTGTTATTATTATTATTATTATTATTATTATTATTATTATTATATTATTATTATTATTATTATTATTATTATTATTATTATTATTATTATTATTATAGCGATTATAGCGATTATAGCGATTATAGCGATTATAGCGATTATTTGTATTACGAACATCACTAAAGCGCACAAAGTTTCACACCTCGATTTCAAGTTTACGGGATGTAGCCTAATATCACGTGCATTTAATTTAATCTGTGGAATTCCACAGCGTCTTAATAAGTAGGCTAAGTCGATTCCGTAAATATTCAGTTCTTGGTCAATTTCAGCGCAGAAACTGAATCCGGACTCCGGAGTTCAGAGCAGATGAGAAGAGGATGTGGTAGGCTATTTGAATTTTAACTGGAAACTGTTATTTAGTTCATTATAACGAAATTTGGAATTGGATATCGAATACAAGCTTATTGATTCTTAAAGATTCTGAAAATGGTTTCACTCTGACACAATTTTCCGCATTTAAAACAAATTAAAAATTGCTATAAGATTAAAGCAAGTCTGCCATTTCGGTATAAAGCTTATTAATTAATCTACCTCAATGCCTAAGATATACTCAGCGATGTCAACTGCTCACTCTTCGTCAACTGTAGGCTACTTGAACTGCAAGTATAGGCGTAGCTACAGCCTACATTGAGGCAAGATTGCCTCCTCTTGCTTTTTTATATACTGGAACTTCCATTGACCAACGACCTCAATGATCAGGATTTTGCCAATGGTCTGAGAAGTTGCCTCCTCTTGAATTCAAGTCTCGCTACGTGCCTGACTGCAAGTGAAAGTTTCAGTTATTAGACTGAAATCGTGTGGTTGACTTTAACTAATCTCTCAAAAATTCACACTAGCCCTATACAGTAGACCTATACAGTTTTTGTACAGTGTCGTTAAACTGAAACTACTACTACTGTGGGCAAGGATGCTTTGCAACTTAAACTTTCTCTTCTATTTCTGTTACGCTGTCTGTGACGAGTGGTCAATCAAAGAGTAACACCGATTCAGTTTCACATAATTAATTTTTCCAGCATTTTTAATATTATATAACATAGCATTGTTGCATTGCATTGCAACAAACGAGTAATGTACACTTATTGCATTTATAACAGCTAAAATCAAATAACGTCACATTCCTTGAAAATAGCTTCTATAACTAATATAAGTAGTGTCAATAACACTGGGAAAAACGGCTTCAAGTTCAACTTCGTGGGTTTTTGCACATGATAGGTTACATCGTTACACACAAGTTCAGAAGGGCCCCAAAATGTTTGCGCCTAAGGCCCCGTTTTCTGTAAAAGCGCCTGTGTTGAGCGATGGTGGTCATTCTACGGAGGAAGTCCTTGAGAACGGAGAACCCCAAGAGCATACAGCGACGAGGCACAAGAGGAGAGTGCCCCTCGAGGTGGGAATGCATGCCAAGGTCACAACTGAGTATTACCCCGAGGATCCAGTTCTTGTCAAACCGCTCGGCACCCTCTAATATCTAATACATTCAGCTATTAGATCTCAGTAAATATTAAGTCTAACATGACATCTCTGCCTAATGACAAGGTATAGGCATTCATTAATATATGTATTCACCCCACACATGGACCCCACCCATGGATTCGCATCTACTCCATCCGCCCACTAAGTTATTCATACATTCATTCGTTCAATCAATCATCCATCCATCCATCCATCCATCCATCCATCCATCCATCCATCCATCCACACACCCATCAACCCATCAAGTCATTCATTCATTCATTCATTCATTCATTCATTCATTCATTCATCCATTCATCGATCCACACAACAACCAACTGGTTTCTCTGTCCGTGTATCCAGCCATCATCCCTCCTCCCTCCTTCCCTCCTTCCCTCCTTCCTTTCCTCCTTCCCTCCTCCCTCCCTCCCTCCCTCCCTCCCTCCCTCCCTCCTCCCTCCCTCCCTCCCTCCCTCCCTCCCTCCTCCTCCCTCCCTCCCTCCCTCTATGCGTCCATCCATCATCCATTCCTCCATTCATCAATTCATCCATTTGTCCATCGAAGCAACCTGAGAGAGACCCTATCTGAACATCCAAGCCTTACCCAAAGAGAGAGTGAACCGAAGCTCCATCCATCCAACCACCATCCACCCACCAATCCATTCATCTATCCGTCTATCCATTCACCAAACAGCAAGAGCCACGCGCCAGACCATCAGCCATTCATCCATTCATCCACTCATACATCCTTACATCTACCCATTCTCGTTAACGATAACGATAACGAAAATGTTCGTTAACGAAAATAAAATGATTTCGTTAACGATAACTATAACTATAACTAAAAAATATCATTAACTATAACTATAACTATAACGAAAATAACACTAACGAAAATTCATCTTTATTTTCGTTAATACAAAAATAAAAATAGGAAGTGCAATATGGACGATACGACATAAATGAGAACGAAAATGCGAAATTTTTATTGTGAAATTTGTCAGTTACTTTGGAAACTCGTGTATTGATGAAGCTGAATGTACCCATGCTTCAAAGGTTTTCATAGCTCTGAGTAAATTGTGAAACAGCGTATTAATACGCACAATTTTGCTTATAGACTTAATTATTGTAACTAAGTAGTAACTAAAATTAACTAAAATAAAATTCATTAACTATAACTATAACTATAACTAAAAAATAATACTAACTATAACTATAACTATAACTAAAATAAAAATCATTAACTATAACTATAACTATAACTAAAATAAACCTGTAAGGAAAATCACACTGCCTTACATCTACCCATCTATCAAGCCATTCATTCATTTATTCATCCATCCATCCTTACACTCATTCACCTATCAAGTCATTCATTCATCCACCTACCCACGAAGGATCATTGGCATGGTGTAAACCGAGTAAGACCAGAATCAAAGATCACTGGCATGGTCTAAATTCCAGTAAGACCAGTACGTAAAAAAGGATCATTGTTATCGTGTGAAACGCAGTGAGAGCAGACTCAAAGATCCCTGGCATGGTCTAAATTCCAGTAAGACCAGTGTGTAGAAAGGATCATTGGCATGGTGTAATCCCTGTAAGACCAGAATCAAAGTCACTGGCATGGTTTAAATTCCAGTAAGACCAGAATCAAAGATCACTGGCATGGTCTAAATTCCAGTCAGACCAGTGCGTACACAAGGATCGTTGGCATCGTGTGAAACGCAGTAAGACCAGACTCAAAGATCACTGGCAAGGTCTAAATTCAAGTGAGAACAGTGCGTGAGTAAGGATCATTGGCATGGTGTAAACCCAGTAAGACCAGAATTAAAGATCACGTGTATACTGGCATGGTCTAAATTCCAGTAGGACCAGTGCGTACACAAGGATCATTGGCATCGTGTGAAACGCCGTAAGACCAGACTCAAAGGTCACTGGCATGGTCTAAATTCCAGTAAGACCAGTGCGTAGGAAAGGATCATTGGCATGGTGTAAACCCAGTAAGACCAGAATCAAAGATCACTGGCATGGTCTAAATTCCAGTAAGACCAGTGCGTGAAAAAGGATCATTGGCATCGTGTGAAACGCAGTAAGACCAGACTCAAAGATCACTGGCATGGTCTAAATTCCAGTAAGACCAGTGCATAGGAAAGGATCATTGGCATGGTGTAAGCCCAGTAAGACCAGAATCAAAGATCACTGGCATGGTCTAAGTTCCAGTAAGACCAGAGGCGTCCATCCCCCCTTACGCTTATGAAGCATTCCCCTCGTGTCATCAGATTGCCCTTCCCCACGACGACGGCCTCAGACGATGGTCGACTGTCGACACGAGAGAAAATCTAGATTATCAGAACTTGAAGCACAATTTTACTGTTGAATTCTTTAACTTTTAGTTGAGCAATCAAGTAACATTATGAAGTCTTGTGCACAGACAGAGGCATACCGCCAGAGCGGCCAGACAGTACTAACATAAGTATTAAAATCACAATAGGTGCTTCTTCAGAGCAGCAGAGTGCATAGCCAAGCGATCAACAATTTCGTCAAGTTGTAGTGATAGAGTACCGGTAGCGTCTCAGTCACAGGCTAATACAGTCAGAGGTGCAAACCAGTCATCAACCATGGTTGATCTCCGTCGATTGTTCACAATGCTGATGCCACTCGTTACTCGCTCAGCTGACCAGCTGGTCACCGTAAGGGAGACCAGGATTTTGTACAAGCTGGAGAGTGTTGAATAGCCTGAAAGTTGACATATCACATGTAATAGCTTAACATAACTGCCTTCAATCCACTGTCCGGTCGACAGATGTGTCTTTTGCTCGTCATCATCGTCACTGCCTGTGCCTGTATCATCTAGGTCAGGGGTGCGCAACCTACGGCCGCATGCGGCCGTGAGAGGGAGACTTGGCGGCCGTGGACGTATGATCTAATTGTAATGTATTGGCGGCCGTGTGTAGGCCTATATTAATTCAGAAATATTTTCATTCCTGTGCTTTAAAACTGAGGTAGCTAATGTTTCTTTGGTTTCACGCAGCATCCTTGGCTGTGCTCCATCTTACCTGCGCAACCTCTGCCGCCCAGTGTCCGACGTTGTAGCGCGTCGGGCGCTTCGCTCCGCGACGACGGGGCAACTCCTAGTCCCGCGGGCTCGCTTGACTGCTAGGCAGCGCCGAGCTTTCTCGGTTGCAGGCCCCTCCATCTGGAATGACCTGCCATCGGAGCTGCGCTTGCTACCTTTGACCAGTCAAACTGGGTTTTATAAATCACTTAAGTCTGTTTACTTTTGCCGTGGCTGGACTGGGAGCGCTTCTGAGTAGATTTCTTGAAGGGGCGCTATATAAATCTCCAGAATGAATGAATGAATGAATGAATAAGTTAGTTGTGTTTGTTTCTGTATTAGCGCATGTATTTAACAACAAGTAGCCTAAGTAGGCTATTATACTCACACATGCACTCACCACACACACAAACACTCATACCCTTTGAGAATGTACCATCTGAGTATGTATCTCTGCGGATGTAGCTCAAAGAGTCAGCCAGCCTAATAATATCCATATCTAGTATTGGACAGCCAACCACTGCATATAGAAAGTGTTCAATGAAAGTTACAGTGTAGGCTTAATGCAACGGGACGACATTCCTATACTGCGTCTTTCCCCGCCGTCTTTGATGCCCCGCTGCAAGAATTCACTGAACAATTCAATGACTAATAAAATTTTCCCATCTGGTGGAGAAAGACAATGATCCCCTGGACCTCCAAATGGAATTAGTGGAGTTGAAGAAAAATTATACACTCATAAAGAAGTTAACAAATAGAGAGGATGAAACCAATTTACTAGGGGTGTGTGGAAGTTGGCGATGGAATACCCTAAACTTCGGGAACTAGCAAGAAATACCCTATTCCTCTTCGGAGGCACCTACGTGTGTGACGCAGCCTTCTTTTGGATAAAGTATTCGAAAAACAAGTACAGAACTCGATTGATGGACAACATTCTGGAGTCTGGAATTTGTCTAAAAGTCTCTAGCGAGTCTTCAGACTTCTCATGCCTTTCGGCCAATATCCAAGACCAAGGCAGCCATTAATTTGGAACATTGTTGTGGTTTCAATTATATTAGCTACACATTCGAGTAGGATTGAAGTTACAGATAAAGTTGAATGTGCTTTTTATCATCATTATTAGTTTTATGATGAAAAAGACATGGTAGGCCTACTGAAGTTCGTGGAGAAGGAATGGACATCAGTTAACATTACTTGTAATAGTAAACATGCTTCATTCTGGACATCATCCACGTGTATTTTTGTAAACAACCTAATAGCAGATACCTTGGCGGCCGCGATGAGAATATGAGCCTTCAATGCGGCCGACATTAACGAAAAGGTTGCGCACCCCTGATCTAGGTGAATCAGTTCAAGTAGGGTAGCAGCATTTACACAGGGCAGACCAGTGAGTACACAAGGATCATCGGCATGGTGTAAACCCAGTACGATCGATTTATCCTAATATCGATCAACACCCTGGGCGTGAAATAATCCATTTTCTTCAAAAATACCTAGCATGACATTGTCTTCCTGGAAAAGGTCCTGTAGGCCTATTTGACAAGCAACGGTATCCAGTGTTGTATAGTAGCCTAAACACCAAAACGATAGTGGTCTGTGCTACTGCAGTGAGCACCACATTTAGGCGAAGTGTCATTTTCCCAGTTTTCTCGTCATGTTGCCTGGGTGATCGTCTTGCTCGATGAACCGGAAAGTTTGCAGAAACATCGTGAACCGTTGCAATCGTGCTTCTACAATCTACAACTAGAGACTACCATGAATGTTCTGTGATAAGTTTCAGTTTCTGACTGCACCGACGTATACCAGCTGAGCCGCATCAAATCAAACAACAAATCGATTAATTTCTAAGATGGAAAAACTGGGGAGACGTTTAACGTACTAAAAAAATTTCTTCCCCCTCTGAAAAGGCTATGAAGATTTCTGCTTCATTCCCTCCATAGGATGGACGCCTCTGAGTAAGACCAGTGAGTACACAAGGATCATCGGCATGGTGTAAACCCAGTACGATCGATTTACAAATCGCCTTCTATTTTCAAATGAGAAGGGTAGCACGAGCTGTTTTTTTGGCTTGGCATCCACAGGTAGGCCTACTAATTGTGAATCGTAAACTCGAAACTTCTACAGCGCCCACAAAGCGAAGTCGCGGGAACCAGCTTGTTCACCGGAACGGAGAAAACAAGCCGCATCAAATTGCGGACTTCAATCAATCAACCATGATTTTCATTGATCCAGTTAATCAAATAAAACAGGTGTTGAAATCAAATACATCAACATTAAGCTAATAATCAGAAGTAACACTCAATAATACAAGTAATATAAGGACTCCAGAGCAAAAGGCACACCTAGAAAGGAGAAAAACTCGCTGTCGGAAATCCGTTTTGTATGTTAGAGGCCTTAGTTGGGAATGTAGGTGGCAAGACTTGATTTGATATAGCGCCGATGGAATTAGCTGGTCTACCTTTTGTGTGGTGCAGACAAATTTCCAAGATTTGCATTTACATAATTATTACATTTATCCGTCGTTCATCATTCATTCATACTATTTTAACTTCAGTGTACATCTAAATCTTCTTCCTAATGTCTTTGGTTGAATCCCAGAAACCTTTGCTTGCGTGTTCATTACGTTGCTGTTAAATTCTATTAAAATTAGTTTTTAAAATGGTTAATCGCAAAAGAAAGGTATTGTTTACACTAAATTCGTTGATTATACAAGTTGGACATATTTAGCCTTATTGTTGAATAGTAACGAATAGCCATGTTTATGACTGCTGGTGCGATTCGCGTCGTGGTATATTAATGTTCGACATTTTGTTGTATTTCACCCACGTGCTGCAGATAGGCTGGACTTCTTAACTCCTTTTTGTGCCTATTCAGCGGTCATATATTTCGCATGTTAAGACACTTGAAATGTAACATTCAAATTATTTAAATGGGAACAAGAGGAACTTCTGTAGCGACGTTTGTTGCGAATCTCATGGCTGAAACCACTGAATTATGCCAGTTGGCATGGAAATATATCCCTCGGGATTTAACAAGATTCATAAAGACACGGTCGCTTCCCTATTTATAAACAATATAGCCACCCTGAACTGCGACAGAAATTAGAGCACTGCAAGCAACAGAAAGAACATCGTAAATGTTGATTGTTGTATAAATACAGACACTGATTAATTAAACTTAAAATGTTATACTAAATGATATATATATACTAAATCTATATATACTAAATCTATATATACTAAATCTATATATACTAAATCTGATTTAAAGGGGTCAGCCCGAATCCCCGAAAACGCTGAAAACAGACATCAGCCCGATTTCCCGAAATTTTTTTATAGAAAGCGGCCGAGATATTTAAAGTTAAATTGTAAACATGACAAAGACATAGTGTGGCCTTGATGTATACGATATACTGCCTATTCAAATATATATTTGTTAATTATGTTCATTCAGGTCGGACTTAGAAAATCAATTTCGGGGATCCGGCCGAAATTCCTTTCGGGGATTCGGCCCGCACCCGATTTAAAACTGACAAATCTAATCTGATTCACTGTTGTGCTGTAATTCCAAGCAACAGGAAGGACTTCGTAAATGAATGAAGTCATCCTAGCCCTGGTTATCTATCATTTTAGCATCCCTGATATTATTCCACCATTATGGCCTATCATTTCAGCATCAAAAATTAATTTAAACATTACCCTATATAGTTCACATGCAACAGGACATAATAAGTTTGTTAAATAAGCATAAAACAAGCAGAAACAACACTTAATAGGAAGAAACATGAATAAATAAGCTGCATTGGAGGTCTTTGTTAGTTCCATTCTTGAATTGAATAGCATTTTGAATGGTCATATGATGTGATAAACCCATTCTAAATAGCAATTTCTCTTGCAATGTTGTCATATTTAATGCATTATAAAACTACTGATACATCCACTTTGTAAAGGCATGTCTAGTTTTCACTTGGGACAATAAAATGATAGGCTATAGTGGTGAAATAATAGGGGATGCTACCGTATTTTCTGGACTATATGTCGCTCCTTTGTATACGTCGCAGTGACGTAAAAACGGCAAAATTTTTGTAAAATCAATATATACGTCGCTTGGGTAGGCAGAGGAGGAGGACCCATACACAGATCTATAGTCAAACGCGTACAAGCACATGTGCCGTTTGCGGCCGTAAATATACGGCCATTATTAGCAGATACTTGCTACAAAAATAACCTTTTTGTTCAAATAACATTATATGCACTATTGAAATAATATTTTTTTCAACAATTGGTGTATGTTGTGGTTTTATAGTAGTTTGTTATTTTGAAATTAAAGATTAAAACCTTGAATGGCGGCGACGGCGGCGGGAAATTTGCGGCCATTATTATCAAATACTTGCTAAAACAAACCTTTTTGTTAAAATGAAATTTCAGGCACTTTTGAAATAATATTTTTCAACATTTGGTGTATATTGTGGTTTTATAGTAGTTTTAGTTATTTTGGAATTAAAGGTTAAAACCTTTACCATTTGCTTAGATTTTTGAAATGGAAAGTACTTCATTTATGCATGACGTAGCTGATAGGATCCAAAGATAATATATTGACAACTTGAGCTGCAGTTAGCTATTAAACACATTGATCAGTTCACGCCTTTATATAAGACACCACCGACGGCTCTCATGTAAAAAACCTTGACTTATAGACCGAAAAATACGATAAAACGATAGCTTACCTCCTTAATTTCGAGTCACACGCGGCCCATCACTATAAAAACAATATGACCACCCTAGACTCAGATTAAGCGCTGTAACCTCCCACTGCAAAGTACTTAGATAATTAAGCATCATATATGTGATATTGTAATACATTCCTCACTTATTTGCTATTTTTCAAAGTGATACATGATTGGTGCATCTTGTTTTTCATTTCAGAATGAAAGTGGTGCGGCTACAGCATTTATTTCAAGAGGGAAGGCAATTAAGGTGTTGCAGCTAAGTCTTCAAGACTTTAGGTAAATTTCAAATGTTGGTTTTATGCATGTTTATTATGTTTACCAGTGTTAATTTCGTGAACGAAACTAAAACGAGAACAAAAAAGATTAGGCAATCGTTCACAAAAACGAAAAAGAGAACTAGAAAGAAATTGTGAACTAAAACTAAATAAAAACGAAAAAGAATTAACGTGGAACGAAATAAAACTGAGAACGATATTGAAATCTTGAACAAAAACTATAGAAAATACATGAATCTATTTTGGTAGAAGCCAGTGTGGGAGGATAGTCCTAGCAGTGGCGTGTAAACCTCCCACCGGGAATTAGAGAACAAACCCCCACTCTGGTCGACATATCTGAGACTCAGAAGTTGTCACTGAGAACGTTATATTATCGGAAATCAACAACCCCCAGTTTATATCCAAAATGTGCGTAAACTCCCCCATTTCTGGCAGCCGTGGGAGATCTTTCTCCTAACCCCCATTGGCAGACACCACTGGGGAAGGTGGCTCTTCGGCATCAAGGGTAAAGAACCCTCAGCAACTGTACCCCATATATTGGATTTGCCTGCCTTTTCATTATGTAACTCACTGTGGTTTGTCAGTCTGTTTGATTAAACGAAGATATATATATATAACTCATTTTATGGCTCAGTTCCTCTTTAATTAACCCAATCCCTTCTAACAGCCTTGCTTGGCCCCTAAGTTCACCACACTTGCTGCCCAAAGCTGCTGAAGGCCAGCAGTGTTAATATCGTGAACGAAACTAAAACAAAACTAAAAAGATTTGATGAATAATAACTAAATTAAAACTAAAATGATTATCACAAATAAAACTACAACTAGAACTAACATGATATGATTGATGCCGAATTAAATAAAAACTAGAATAAAAATGATTTTCTGAACTAAAATAACACTGATGTTTAGTGTTTACATACATTAATAAATACATATGTACATTGTACATATTTGATAATTGTTTGTGTGCATGCTTGTATACATATACGCATTGATATGCCTCTGAAAAAGAGGTGCTTTATAAATGTTTAGGTACGATATGGTTACATGCATATATGTATGCCTAACACACAGCCTAGCCTGGTTCATTGAATGCCTAACATGCATCCAAGTGGAGTGATTCAGTTACAGGATTTCTAAGTTTTAATTTGATTTAAACATTAAAACAGCATGTTTGCTGGATTTGGTTAATTAATTTAAGAAATGGCATGTGTAAAAAGATCTGTTGCAATAACTTTCCAGTAGGCTTGGATGCTGACAGTTTATTTATATTCTTGTCAGACGACTATGCATCTTGAAGGGTATTTATCCTCAAGAACCAAAGCACGTGAAGAAGGTTTCAAAAGGCAATTCTGACCCGAAGACATACTATTTCTTGAAGGACATCCAGTTCCTGAAGAGTGAACCAATCTTGGAAAAGTTTAGACAATACAAGGTTTGTCATATATAATTTAAGGTTATGTTAATAAGATTAACAGTATAAGTATTTAGCATTTTGCAATTTACTTGTTGATGTCATTTACTGGAATTTTCTAACTTTTATCCCCAAAACTTTAGCACCTGTAGTTGACAGATTCATGTCAGGAAACCAAATATACTCTGAGGAATAATGCCCATTCATACTGTGGTGCAAAATGTACAGCGTGGACACATTAATGCACTGCCAGTTTAGATGTCATTTTACGTAACGCAAAGTGCTGTTTTTGTCCTCCAAAGCTATTTACTTTACTGGTTAAAGTGTCATGCAAGAACTGCAGTGTACCATTAAATATTCAATTTTGCAGTGTACCATTAAATATTCAGCATATCTCTTTGAGCGTAAGGCTTGTTTTCCACGCTGTATCATTAATGCAAATTCTTGATTTGTCCCTGATGAATTCAAGTTAACGGTCCGGTCCACGCTGTAAATACATGTAAGGTATTGTTATAGGTATTGTTATTGTTTGGCTCAGCTGGCGTCAATATTTTTACCTATGTAATCTTTGTTGCAAATTCACATGTAAACAGCATTCAGTATTTTGGTCCTTTATTTAATTTGTGTGATGTTTTGCTTTTATACAGATCTTTGTTCGTAAACTGACAAAAGCCGTTGCCAAGAAAGAAGGAGGAGCGGCAAGAAGACTGAGACGAAATAAGCCACAGATAGATTTGGCACATATCGTCAAAGAAAGGTTCTTTTCGTTTGAAACATTTCATTATTTCTTAAGTCACTGGTGAAAGTTGAGTATCTGTGCTGGCTGCGAGCTGCTGGTAGGGATAATCATAACAACATCTACCCATTTTATGTTTTAGGTAGCTGTACCTCAGTCTAGTCACCAAAGTGAGGAGAAGTGAGGTTTAACTCTTTAATACCAATTTAAGACTGGCACTTCTCTTTGGGTTTGCAGCTATTTAGTATGCTGATATTTCAATGGCCCAGCTATAGAGTCAATTTCTGTAATGCAGAAACTGTTACAGACGCCAGGGATGTCCAACAAACATCCGGCTGAACCTTAGGAACACCTCTGGCTTATCTGGCTGGATACCCATAGTTAATGAAAATCAGCTATCTTCCCAACTGCGTGATTTGGATGTGGCCTTGATCTAAGAACATGTAAAGAGAGTATGTGGACTCTGCTTTAATGTCCTGTGTCAGATTCAGACAAGGCACCACATCTTAAGTTTTTATATTTCATGTGTACTGAATAATTTGTTAATTTAATGTAAAAATCTTGTTAGTTTTTAGTTAAATTTTGCTTTATTGAACCTGTACTTGTACAGGAAGCAAATACTTGACTAGTATTTTGCAAGAGAGCAAGACAAACTCAAGTAAAGTTCTATGGGACTGGCTGTTGTGAACTGCAGTGGAGTTTGCATTCCAGCTCTTCATTTAGGTTTCAAGACAGGTGTGCCATGCAGAAATGACAGTTCACTTGTAAGGACATCATGAAATTCTGGCTTACATTGCTTACATGTTTCTTTTGATTTAGGTACCCTTCGTTGGTTGATGCCGTGCGTGACCTTGATGACTGTTTGGCAATGTGCTTTCTGTTTGCATCTATGCCAAAAAACAAGAAAGTTCATACAGAACAGATTCAGCTGTGTCGTCGTCTTACTTGTTAGTCTCTTTTCTAATTTAGTTTTTTTTTATTGAACAAGCACCTAGTGCTACATGTGGGATTATTTTTCAGTATTTTTATGTATGGGCTAGGTGTGCCTGTGCACATGGTTTGCAACTTGATTGAAGTCATTGTACAATGATTTCAATGGCGGTGTACAATGAAAGAAAAGTAACCCAAAAAATGAAAATGGCAAGTCGTTCACTAAACACATTATTGCATGTAGTTAAACACCTTTGTTTTGTGATTCATCTTGTCCAACATCTTGTGCATTTGAAGTGGTCTGTTAACATTTTGGCTACTGAGTTGGGCTGCATATTTTGGTGGTCGCGTTCCAACTCCCATGCAGATATTTGGAATTAAATATTTTGCATAGTATATCTAACAAAGAAGTGTTCTTAAATATGGTGTTTGTTTTAGTGTTTTGCTTGAACTTGATTTTCTAGCATTTTAACTATTGATGTTAGTCAGTTCTGTTTTGTTTCAAAAACTGATCGGCTTTCTGTTTTGATTTTCAGTGGAGTTCATGAAGTACATCATGTGTGTCAAAGGCCTTCGAAAGGTTGGTTTAATTAATTGCTGCTCTATTGTTAATTCAGTCAATGAGTAGTGTGTTTATTTATCAATAAAAGTTTGTTGTATCAACTATTATTTCCTATATGCCCTGAAAAGGAACTGAAACTCATGGTGGGAGATCATGGATGAAACTTTATGACATTTTTATGTCTTAGAAAATTCTTTTATGTGAACAGTTCATGCTTAAGTTGTATAGAAAATAAAACATGCATCCTAATTAGAAATAAAAGTTTTCACTGTTATTTAAATTTTGTAGATATTTTTATTACTGATTTTTGCATTTTAACAGAAATTATGGCCAGTCTTATAAATAAAGTGAACAATGACATTATAAGTATGTTTTAGACTTTCTTTATCTGTATACTTTTATCTACATGTTTTAATTCATCTTTGAGCTAATATTGTGTGTTGTGCTGTGTTAGGTATTTTATGCAATCCAAGGAATATATTATCAAGCAGAAGTACTCGGGCAAACTGTTACCTGGGTTCTGCCGCACAAGGTGGCCTATCAGGTGTGTAGCCTTATTCGGAACCAATAGTATTGGTAATGTCTGTCTACAACATACATTACAGGCCAGAAATAACAGGTTTTTCATCAACATTTTTAAATACTCCAGACAGCTACAAAGCATTTTTAAAAGTTGTTACCATGTATTGAATTTCTCTAGGGTTTCAATGTTCCATTGAAGGGAATGTGAATCAGTCATAAGTTGCTGCTTTGTTTTATTATGATAAAAGTATATAAGAACTATAGGAGTTTTCATGATTAGATTAAATGTGTTAAGTTGATTATTCTAAAATTTTGGCAGAAGCATTTATATGTAATCAGTGAATCCTTATATTTTTGATGGTGGTCTGCTGGGGAATAAATAGTAGTTTTGATTAGGCTGTTCTGCACATTGAATGCCAAAGTGAATGGACCTTCAAAACATATTATTTGTTAGAAGCATTATTTGTTTAAAAGGTGGTTTATGTAACAGTCCCTCTCTCAGCATTACAACGTTTAAACAATGCCGTGGCTGTCAGAAAGAACATATGTATCTTGTATTTTGTTTCAGCATCCAACTGATGTTGACTACAGAATAATGTCAACATTTGTGGAGTTCTACTGCTACCTGTTGGGATTTGTCAATTTCTCTTTGTACACAAAACTTGAAGCACATTATCCACCAGAGGTTAGTTAATTTGAACATCTACTTGGAAGAAAAGGTGCTTAATTGACTTTTCTTTTCTTAATTGAGACATGCATCTTTGATTTTATCCACAAATCTTTGGAGTTGCTTTTCCTCTGTCTCTTCAACTATCCATTGTAATATTTTATTCATACCTTTGAACTCATGTCATAAATTTGTGGCATGTATGAAGTTAAAGCTGAGCTTTGTTTGCACCAGTGCAGCAGGATTTAGTGATTTAGTTGTCCAATTACAACAGAGATGTTTTTTGTGTGTCTTTTTGTGTTTTGACTGTTATTATATTAGCTTTGCAAATACTGAACTAAAAACAAAATAGTTACATGCATTGGTAAAACAATTTTGTCGATGATAATTGAAAACGTAGAACTGTCTCATTGGTTTCTTTATGAATCGTTTAACTGTACAAGCTTTGTACGGTTTGTTAGTTTTAAATGAAGTTCAGTTTCACTTAAACTTTTGCAATGGTGTTTGAATGTATTGTCTCGTGTTTTCTGCAGTTGACGTTAGACATACCTGAAGATGTCAATACAGAGCTTTGTGTGAAGGATGAATTCTATGATGAGGTTAGGAATCGATTTTAATCAACTATTTGTTACTGGAAATAATAATGGAGTCGTGTAATATGGGGATGCTGTATTGACTTATGAAGTTGCTCAAATGTAGTTATTATGGCAGCAAGACTGTTGATCAAGTGATTGATTTAGGTTTGTTATTTATAATTTATGATTAGTTAATCTTGTTTTACTAAGTAACGAATGTTATGGATCCTACATGGAGCACTCTGTTGTTGTTCAAGTTTCTGCCTTTTTAAATTGAAGTGATGTGCTTCAACTTGTTGTATCAACCATAGTCCATTTTACTCATCATTTCAGAGTTAAGGATCTCTTGGCTATAAAAGTGTAAACCGTTTCATTCTGAGCTATTTTCTCAACGTTTTGAGAATTTCACAACACACTGGCTTCAATCCCAGAAGCAAGGTTAAGGTAGTTTATTCAAAGTCGTTCGGTGGAAAAATTGAGGTACTGTTAACCTATACGAGTCATTCATTGGTGCACGATAGATTACAGTGTGTACATGTGTGCCTGGGGATTAATCTAATGCCTTTAAAGACAATATGCAAAAATTTGCCAGTTAATGGCAGCACGGATTTCATTTATATTGTTGACGTTGCATAAAGCTCACCAGACAGTATAATAGTAGGGTTATTGTATTGCTATACTTTCCAGTCATCTGATGCAAACAAGGAGAAGTGGGAGACTGAACAGAAATCTGTAGACCAGTTGCAGGCCCTTTTCGAGGGACTCAAGTTCTTCATTAACCGAGAAGTCGACCGCGAATCAATGGTCTTCCACATCAGGTTTGAGTCATCTTTCCTTTCATTGTGAATCGTTAGTTTAATGAATCAGTGCATCTGAGATTGTTAAACTGACATCCTGTAAATTTTTCATGTATAAATAAGCATTTGCATTTTATACCAAACAGCTGTCTGTGTACAGATGAGATATTTAGAGCTATAATGCATACTTCTGTTGACATGCTTGGCTTCATGTATCTATCTATTCAGGGAAAAAGTTGAGTCTTGGTCTTAAGTGCTGCCAGTTGGACCCTGTAACGAACTCTATAAACCGTAACTTGTTCTACTGTCTTTCAGATAATAAGATGAAACTGTTTTGGCCGTGTAGTAATTTTTAAAGAAAATGTGTTGTCAGCTCTGGAATTGGAGGACAAGTTTCATTCTTTATCAGAACAGCCAGATCTATGTTAACTGAAATACGTGTAAGGTCCAGATTTCCAATTTTGAGCCTTTACAAATCTTTTTTGTTTTACTGTGGACACACTGTGGATTCATATATTTATATTGATTGTTAAAGATAAGCAACAAAAGAGTTGATTTGGAGTTTCTGTTTTAATGACTTAATTTTGCTAGGCATTTTCTTAATTTCACATAATTTTTTAAATTTCAGATCATGTGGAGGTGAAGTGTCTTGGGAGAACACCGTCCAGGAAGGTGCACCATATGATGCTGATGATGTGACAATTACTCACCACATCCTTGACAGGAAGCAAATCCCTAATGATGACACCATGTCAAGGTCTGGAAACTGTTTTATTCACTTATTATTATTTGTCATAGCGGCATTGTATGATGTAATTTGTAGTTGATATCATGTGTGACAAATTTTCATATACTATTGTTATACCCTGTAATGCTATATATAATATTGGCTTGCAATGTTTCCTGTCCATAGTTTATTTGTTACAAAACAGTCACTGACCAGTTGTTCAGTGATTTTTATGACTTGTTACTACCATTAGTACCTTAAACTGTTTTGGATTGATGTGCATCAGTGCTGTTTTTCTTTATATACAGTATGGACTGCATTTTCGTATGTAGTTTTATTGCTTTCTGCAATTGCGGTTAATGTTGTTCATAATTTTTGTTGTTACTTAAGTAAGCTTAAGATTAGTCATTAAAGCCTTGTTTATGGTATTTTTAATTTAGCTAAGTACTTATTCTATTGTCCAGGTGTTATGTGCAGCCACAATGGGTTGCTGATTGCATCAATGCCAGGCGTCTGTTGCCTGTTGAAGGATACTCTCCGGGGGCGACTCTTCCACCTCATCTGTCTCCGTTTGTGGAAGAGGCTGAGGGAGAGTATGTTCCTCCAGAGAAAAGACAGCTGATGGGTGAAACAATTGAAACTGGTATTACACTACTTTTACCGCATCTATTTTGTAATATTTTATACTGATGTATTCACTGTTGGTTTCCATATTTACAACATCAGTTTTACCACGTGCAAAATAAGACTTTCTAATTTTATGTTCAATATCTTTAGTTTCATTATCATTTGATTTTTTTATATAGCTGTCAGTAGCAGTTTCATTGTTTCAGCATCAGTTTCGATATCTCAACTGTAATGCAGTTAACATATACAAATGAAACTGTTACTAGACTGCAAGATGACTAGGAGAAGAAAGAGAATGCGAATATGAATCAGATCTGGCATGTGCTGTGAAGGCATTTCTGCTGTGGATTTAAGATGTAGATGATTAATGATAGCTAATCTTGCAGTACCAGCATTTTCATCTAAAGTTAATCCAGTTTGGCTTTGAAATTTTTTTAAATACAATTTTATACTATTAATAAATATTTATGTTTCTTAAGTGGTTGAAGACAACAAAGATAGAGCTGTTAAACAAAAAGACAATGACATCAAAGAGAAGAAAACAACAGAGAAGCAAGAAAAGGAAACGGATGCAATGGTATGTTTAGTAGTGATACTTATACTGCATCAATCAAATGTTTTTCTGTTATTCGAGCTTTATTTTATGCAAGAAGGAGGAAGGAGGGGTACGAAAATATGAACAAAGGGCAACATGGTTTTATGTCCAATGCAGATATCCACATTTAGCTCTGGTACCAAGTTACTTGAAAACACCAACTTTGTTTCTTGATCACATGGAGAGCAGTCAGTGGAAATAAGCTATGGAAATGGTCAATTCACATTTCCTCTTATCAATCAATCAATCATAAAATTTATATAGCGCCTCTTCAAGGGCTCTACTCAGAGGCGCGAGACAGATTTTCAATTTATTTCTTTGCATTGACTGCAATATTCTGGGTTTTATTGGCTCTTGATCGCATTGACAGTGGCGAGAGTTTTTTTAGTAATCGAAGGATCATCCAATTGTACAAGCTTGTACACGATCTCATTACTCGAGTAGTGACATTCCAAAACCGTTTTCAGCAACCTGCACTGTTGTGTATGTTATATTTATGGGACTGAGAATCATTTCCGTAATAAACTGATTTTTTCTGTCTTGTCAGTTTCGTCATAAGAATAATCTCGTGTTAAAACGCATTGACATGGGAACAGAACAAGTTTTAATTTCATACTAAGCGATATTTCATCCTATCCGTTTTCATCTTGAGTGTTTGCACTGTACTGAAGAAACTTGTCTTGAAGCTAAACAGTTACTAAAACATATCCTCCAGATGAAATATGGAGCTGGTGTTTTGTGATTTTACATGTATTGTATTTGTTAATTTATTTAGCGCCGCTCACAGCAGTGGCCATTCAGTAGCGCTCCCAGTGTGAGAACCCCTAGAGAAGAAGGTTTTGAGGTGGGAGAAGGCTGTAGGAAGAGACCCAGAAAGAATGGTAGCACGTAGAGAGGAGGGAAGGGCATTCCATAGGGAGTGCCCAATGGAGGCAAAAGATCTAGTTTAGGCCATAGTGGTCCTAACTTGTGAAACAAAAAGAGTCTGCCTGACCAAGGAGCAGATATATGTGTATACTCTGGACACATTTACTTGTACCTCTTAAGCAACTTAAAAAACTGATATAAAATGCAAGAGAAATTTAAAGGCATTTCCATAAACCATGGCTGTCAACTATATCGCATTTAAGTCAATTTTTACAAGTGAAAAATTGCATTATAGGCTTCTACCAAAGTTGCCGTTGTGGCCGGAAAGGTGGAGAAAATTGATGCGAGCAAGAAACGGAAAAGGGAGGCAGATGAAGAAATGCATCTGCGAAAAATGATGATTCCAAAGAACCAGCGACGACTGTATTCCAAGATAACTTATAAAAACAAGAAGGACTTGCAAGAGGTTTGCCATTCATTTTTGGAGCAAGTTATAAAATATTGTTTTAGTATTCTTTTAGTGAGAGACTTCCAAACAGAATAGTGCATATTGTACATCGCTGCATGCATGATCCAGTCTTGCCTAAGACGGTGACTCTGTAGTGAACGGTTGCTCTATAGGGACCTTGAATAAGTTCTTCATGTGCTGTTGATCAGTATCATCAATTGATGCTTTTCATTCCATACATGAATACTAATAAAGAAATAATATTTATGTAGAAAACATACATTTGCGTGTCCACCTATCTGTAATGTGTGTTATGTAGCAATGTACTACAGAAATATACATCACCCTTCTTAAAACCTTTCAAAAGAGCTCTGTACTCTGGAGAAATGATTCTACAGTTTTGGCAAATATGGTGGGTGATTCTGCTTTGAGTAGAATTGAAAAGTCCCCTTGGGGTGGAGATTATTACATTGGGACATTTCAATAGGGAACAAGTTCCAACAATGTGCATACTGATGTCTATTTGTCAGGAACATTTCTATAATGTTGTCTTAAATGCTGCTCATTTGTGCTTTTTCAACATTTGCAGTTACCATTTTCATATAAGAAATAAAGACAACTTGGTTTTAGTGGTGATTAATTTCCCTTTTAATTCTCCTAGTTTTAACCTGTTAATACAATTATACAATGTACCTGTTGTTATTTCAGGCTAATGCATTGAAAGCAAAAAGAACGAAGTACGACAACGAACGGAGTAACAAAACTCAAAATTGATGTGGAACTGCTGAAAATAATATCTATTTTGTTTATGCCTTCTTCTGTCTGTTCATATGTCCCTCTGAGATGGGCAGAGACTATGGATAATAAATGAAGCAAAACAACTAAAGTCTAAGAGAATTTATTACACAGTGGTAATGTGCTGTATAAAAACCTTTCTCAAACAATAAAAACCTTTCTCAAACACCTATAAAAGATCAGATGCGCTTGTAAATGCAACCTTTGATGTTTAAGTTTGTAAATCATCATGTGTAGAAGACATGAAGCATCCCTTGCTCCATTGTGATGGACATATCCGTTGAATAGGACTGGGACTGATGAAAACCTTTCCTGTTTGGCAGTTGATGCTTCATTTGTAAATTCGATGCATGTTTGTTTTATGTGATTGACACATTTATCAATGCTAATACTTGTATAACTGATCTAGTAAACAAATGGTTTGTGGGTTATTATATATTTATTCAATTTGGATAGTCTGTCATATGATCAGTTTAAAATTGTAGACAAACAACATGCACTTGGTTCAGATTAGGAGTGCTAATACCTAGAACTAGGGAGGTAAGGATAGGTCACGATAGCTCATTAATTTTTATTACTTTCCCCCACCAAATGTTCTCAGTGATGGCTTATGTCTTATCCATCTGATAGCACATTTAAAACCAAACCGTAATTGGGTCAATATCCAGAAGATTAGTCTGCTATGATTGAGAGGTAGCCTATAGTGGATAAACGATTTGAAAAGAAGTAATGCTTAAGCTTATAGCAAAAGCGATTTAGCAGAATGGACAGATACAGGGAGAGACTTTTCCAAGATCTAGATCCAGCAATTGAAAAACTCGTTCTTCACGAAAAGTAGTTTCAGGTATGACCAGGGAAAGATAATCGGATGACCTGATCGAATAATGTGGAGGGAAGGCATGCATAGTCAGCTGTCAAAGAACAGATCATAAGCAGTCGGTCCAACCCAGTCATGTCAATGTTTTACTTGAATTTTTGATAAGAGATCACGCAAGTTTGGCGAAATGTCCTGTCTGGGGAAAATCTGTCAATCCATGTTAGCTACATATGGGTCCTGAAAGTACTCTGCCAGCATCTCATTAGATGGGATCCATGTATGCTGTGTAGCCTACAGGTCCCATGTGGGAAGTTGGGTCCTGTTACATTTTTATACCTAAGGTACTTGTAATCCCCAGGATTTCAAAAACAATTAAGGATAGCATTATTCCGGGATGGCTAGTCTTCACTGATGTCGTGCTGAGTTATTATTATTATTATTGCCTAAGGTAAGTGTAACCCCAGGAGTAAAAAATGATGCTGGTGTATGATGTTAGCAAAAGTAATGTCACCATCATTTTATTGTAGCCAAACAGGTATTACACAAATGATATTACATGCAAGTATTTCGAGTGGTTACAACAGGGGGACCAGAAGGGACCTTGGTCCCACTAAGTAGGGCCCCTAATTATCAGTTTTAGTATTGGATGGCGATTAGTTAAACGATAACAGCTGCAGTTTTACAATTTGACATTATGTAAATATTAAGACCATAGGCAGCAGTCTGTGGTAGCCGACATAATGTAATGATGCATAGGCCTACATAGGTCTTTTTGTGTGGAATAATTTAGATTTATGACAGTTTCACACAGATTCCTTAGAAACTTGTGGCCTTCGTCTGCAAGACGGTGAGCTAGAAGCAGTGAAGGCCGTCGCTCGTCAGATCCAGAAGTACAGTCTATTATTGCCATCTTTAACACAAGGAAAATGCCCTGCTGGTAGTGGGGTGAACATTGCACCCAGGCTCTCATCCGAGGGTTAAAACCATCCTGCAACGCACCAGACAATTTTGAGAAGTGACAAATTATTCCGCATCGATTATCGCAGAGGGATGTAACTAGCATTGGGCTTTGAAAGGGGGGGTTTAAGCCCAACAAACGCAGCTGAAACCCCTCCAAAATAAATAAATTCTCAGACTCCATTATAGACTCGTCCTACCGCACTCGCCATGCTCAAGGCTTAAGCCCCTCCCAAACGAAAGTCCTAGTTACGTTATTATTGTTCTCGCCAATTAGATAATTATGGTTCTCGCAGCTATAGAGGTGAACGAAAAATTGCTGATAAAGGCGACTATACAATGGATTAATGTTGCCTACTTTAGAAAATATGTACATAAATTTTACTTGTCGACGGTCAGACAACTCAGATTCATGCACTAGAATCAGAGCGTAGGAATCTGAGTCTAGCCTGCTTCTGGTTTCAGATAAATTAGCAATAAGCTGCTATTCGTTTTTTGCCCACTACGTAAGTTTTCAATTATACGCTTGAGCAGTGAACGCTATCAGTGCTACCACTCTTGGGATTTTTCCCAAGGGGCCGTCCATAAAGTACGTCACGCTATTTTTGACCATGTTTACCTCCCTCCCCTCTGTCACAAACTGTCACAAAACTCGGACCCCCCCAAAGTACGCCACACTTTCGAACATAGAAATAATAATACTTCAGAAAGCAAGGCTAATACATAAACAAGGCTTCGCAACAGCATATTACTAGCGCTCCTAGCGAGAGGAATCGTGAAAACACATTCAGGAGATATGCATTTCATGCTATTTTGACATAAAACTAATTAAAATGTTTCAGAAAATTTTTTGAAAATTATTTTTAAAGCTATGAAATTCTACTAAAAAAATAAAAATATAAATAAAATATAAAAAAATAAACGTGTGACGTCACACATGGCCTGACCCCCTCCCACTGTCACAAACTGTCACACTTTCTTAAACCCCCTCCCCTCCTGGAGCGTGACGTACTTTATGGACGGCCCCAAGGTCTTGGGATTTTGTGGTCAAAATTGGGATCTATGGATTTTGCATAGCAATCTTGGGATTTTTTATAAGGCCTGATCTACAGACTAGTTTTACCGCACTTTCCAGCAGTGTCAGCAAATCGGATTAGAAAAAACTCGCTAAAAGACGCTGAAAGACGTTTATTATTATTGTAACTTGTGAACATTGCATTTTATTATTCAACGTTGTGCTCCGTTTTTCTTTGCCAGTTCTTAGCACGGCATTTTTGTGAACAATTATTGTGATTGTTAAAACGCATTTCACATTATTTTCATCACAACGTTTTCCTTTTGAGTTACTTGGGAATTTTGGTACACTTTCGCAATTCTTGGGAATTGTTTTGGAAGATCTTGGGATTTCTGAAAATGGAGAGTGTAGTACTGATCTGTAATAATAGTGCGCTACAGCAATGAATCTATTTGTTCTGCAATAAGGAGGAAATGCGATTTGTTTATTATTGTTATTCCATCTAGAAACGAAATAGATTGCAATCTTCAGACCGAACGTTAAGCGCAGTTTATTAGGGCTTTTCAATTTTGTACTTGGTTTACGTACGAAGTTGGTAGGTCCAAGTGAAAATCTGTAATAATTGATAAACGTGGTGTAATTGAAGCTACCTTGCAGACTACGCACATTGGAATAAAAATGTTTTCTAGGCAACCTCCCTTTTGGTAGGCTGACTTAGAAGTAGGACATATGAGCATAATATTACTGAGTTTACAGCTCAGTCGTATTAAATTTCATGTTAAACATTTGGTTCTTCTCCGCATAATATGTGGACGACATATGGGGGACGGTGTGGTGTAGCGGTATGTTCTATGACTTGTAACCGGAGGTCGGAGGTTCGAATCAACCTCAAGCCACTGCGTAGCGACCCTGGACAAGTTGCTCACCCACAATTGTCTGCGAGGAAGGCTACGGAAAATCACCTCACTCATGTCATTCCCAGGTGGCATAAAAGCCAATGGACCTGTCATAGATTAAATTTTGTAACATGATCTCACTTATGTGAGAAGAAACCAGATGGTTTGCACCAAATTTAATATGACTCATAAACTTAACATTTTTAAAGCGCTACAAAGGTCAATCACAGGGCATCAGCTTCTTTAACATGAGCGATGCTCAAGGCTGTTAACAATATGGGGAAAATGTACTGCCACTATCAGTATCAGTAGTTCATTATAAATTAATTAGCAATGCCAATACTGTTTTTAATATTGCAAAACCAATACCAAAGCTTTTACTTGCTCCGAAACATGGGAACAGATTCAAACACAAATGCAGATTCAGATTCATTTTGATCTGGGTTTTGTAGTGCCATCAAGACAAACATTCGGCAAAGTGATTTGATTGTTAATTAATCCATATTTTTTTCTGGTTTAAATCATTCACGTATACATTATTATTGTTTAATGTTGCTGTTACTACCCTTGAAAACTTGAAGTGCCAAGTAGCATGTTCCATAAGCAGTTCAACATCACATAAGTGCACATTTTTCAGGTGAATTAATACTGATTTTCACTGGACATTTTCAGATTCTTCAGTGTGACAGACCTGTGTTAGCAATGAGTAACTTGAACAACACTCTGGAACCTAAGTGTACAAAGCGACAAGCGGACATTGGCAAAATCACAAATATGCTGGAATCGTCTGAAACGCTTGTTGTTTCTCCTCCACGTCAACGTGCCACAAGAATTTCATCCAGTCCTGGAGTTCCAGAAAAGAACACAAACCTTGTCAACAGTGTGCAACTTGCTAATACATTACCAACACAAAGCCGAAAGCTTTCAGACGGTCTTTTGATTCCTGGTGACGTCCCAGCAAATGTAAATGCCAACAGAAAACCAGTTGATGGCGATGGGATTCAGTGCAGAAATGATTCCAACAATGAAGATGAGTTGGTGGAGGAATTGAGACATCTAGGAAAACAGCAGATGGCTGAAATGCTCCAGAATAAACGCAGGCTAGAAGAAAAGTTGGAATTGATGACACAGAAACATGCAAATAAAAAGCCTGGGTAACTATTTTGATCTTCAAAGCAATGAAATATTTTATCAGTTTAAAACAGAGAATTAAATAGTTAGATATATATTCAATGTGTGTTAGAACACTTTCGAATACTTAATAAACAAAAACTGTTTTAGTGATTATTGTTCTAGAGGAAGAAGAGCCATTCCTTCAGCTAGCCTTGAGAGGCTGCCGTGGGTTTGAAGTGTTAGCGACATCATATCCTAAATGAGTTGATGGAAGGACTCCGACATCTAGGAAAACAGCAGATGGTAGAAATGTTTCAGAATAAATGCAGACTCAAAGAAACATTGGAAATGATTACACAGAAACTTGAACAAAAGCATGGATGACTATTTTAATCCTAAAAGCAATGAGTTTATTTAAATAAGGTTTTAAATGGAAATTTAGATATTAGTAGTAGTAATTATTATTCTAGAAGAAGAGCAGTTCCTTAAGTTAGCCTTAAGAGGACGCCATGGTTATGAAGTGTTGGCAACATCATTTTTTCTTAGCCTGGGAACAAGGGCAGGTAGCCAGTCCTCTTCCTTGTCGCTTGAACCTTTATAAAATTACATTAAATGACACTGGTAACACAACATTATTCGAATAAATGTTGAAGATTAAGATTACTTTGTTTTGTTTGGTTGTAGTAACTTGTACAATGGTTCGGCCGACTTGACAAGAAATTCTTTGGATGGAGATTAGTTTTGTTTTCAATCATAATCAATGAAAGGATATTGCACAGAAATCAATTGTTGTTATTAGACTGGAGCTTACATCTCGTAATCACTACTACACAATGGGATTTGCTGCTTGTTTGACACGTTGTCAAGTCTTTGTCTTTGATTTGCTTGGTGGCCTTTGGGTTTTTATGTGAAAATGACAGGAGTGTTTGTTGAGCCTTGTTACCTTAAGGAAGGTTGTTCTGTTGAAATGTTGTTGGTGTTTGGATTCAGATAAACCAAAATATATGGTTTGTATCAGAATTCAAACTCCAACAAGTGCATAAAACACCAACAACTGTACTTGAAGGCAGACACCACCAATCATGTTTGAAACTGTATGTGTTTTTGTGTCCAGGATTGGAGTTCTGGTTTTAAATTTCCAGTATTTCTTGAATAAGCAGTGTTAGAAGGGTTCATTCTCGTGAACTGGCAAATTCTAACCATTCCTTTATACTCATTGCTTTTTGTGTTCACTCCAAGAAATCGAGAAATTGTCCTTGTTGCTGCATGTCTTTTCTAAAGACTACTGGTATGTCATTTGTGTTCAAATTAGACTTTACTTGTGTTGGCCAATAAGAGAGAACCATATAAATGTAGATGGTATTGTGTAAAAATTGCATGTAATTGGTGGGTTTTTGTTTCTGTTTTAAATAAATGAGTTCTAAATTGATCTATAAGAGTCCACTGTAAAGACAAGAATATAAATTATGCGAGAAGATAGCAAAACAGCAATCACTGCTGTTCTAGCAAGTTTTAGAGTAATAAACTCTCTGCTGATTGACAATATTTTGCAAGTTTTACTTGTGTGGCAAATGTGGCTCACTCTACAATTATTGGTTGGATCATGGCCAACCCTATTCTGATCTCACTTAGAGAGCTGTATTTGAGAAATTCTCTGGATTTCTTGATTCATGCAGTTTGTCAAGAAATGTACATTGTACAATTTACGATATGGAGAATGAAGTCTTTGTTTAAAGATGTAACGATAAAATATAGCATAGTATGCACCCAGTACTTTCATTTATTATAGACAAAATAATGTATATATTGTTTATGCTTACTGTGCGTTGTTTTGTTAATGATGTAAATGTATTCGTTCGTAATGACATTTAACATCAATGTGCAGAGAGAAAGAGAGCCTCTGAGTAGATATCTTGAAGGGGCGCTATATAAATGTTCGATTACATTACATTATATCATTTTGATATTGCTGCTTGTATCAGTTTGGTCGCAAGACTTGGTCTCAAATTGCTTATCCAACATAGGCTGCCTCTCTGTCTTAGTGGACTGATCTTCTGGATGTTAACTTAATTACAGCTTGGTTTTTGGTGTGCCATCGGTGGATACCTTTTGCATTAGACACCAGTGGTATAGAATTTACTAATTAATAATGATAATGGTCTAAAATAGATCTTTAAGTTGTTATGTTTAATAGAAAAGCGTAAAATCCTAAACAGTTTCAGAATCAAAACAGCATGTATACATATTTTGCTCACTCTGTTTGTATTCACTCTGAATGTCTTTGTGTTTTGTTTTCTGTGAGATTGGAATATAAATGTTATGATTATGTTAGGCTGAGATCAACAATGAATACCCAATACATTCCATTTGAGAGCAAATATCAGCAAAAAGAAGCGTATGTGATGCATGATGAAAATTTCTGTTGGCACTGTAAATTGAACTGTAAACTGACTATGTGTGCATTCACTCAGTTCTTGTCACCTGAGTTGTATTCACTTAGTTCTTGTCACCTGAGTTGTTATATAGTTAGGCAAAGATGTTTGTGCACTTATGTGTATACTGTATAGGCATGCACTGTTGTATTTTTCACTTCAATCCTGTGGGCCTGGATTATGGTGCATGGCAAGTTCTTACAGTCAGTTGTTCGAATGACAAGCTCTTAGTACCAATTTTCAGAACAGCAGATTTTGCTAAAACTAGAAAGGAGTTATGTAAACAAGACATTTGTTTAGTAATATTAAAAAACACAAAAAGCAGATTTCTTGTAGGCTACTGATCATGTCATTGTAGCAGCAGGTTGTAACTGATATCTCAGCCATAATTTAAGTAAGATGTTGAGTCATTAGCATTTCTTTGCAATATTGTCTTCTTTGGTTGAGACTACTACAGTTTTTACAGTTGAGTATGTCTATCTTTGTGCAGTCCTATTGTTGCACAGAGAGACGTTGTTGCTGATTAACACTTCATCAATGAGCTGCATTGTTTTCCCAGTAGTTTTAATCCCTCCTCGTTGTTAAAGGATTAAGTTACACTTTCCTTTCTAGCCTCTTAAAACTCTAAAGCAAAATTTATAGTTTTAAACTGTTGAAATTCTTAGTTAAATAGTAAATGTATTAAGAATGAGTGTTGAAGTCTGCAATTAATTCTTGTTAACTGTTAAGGCAAGTATGAAATACACAGATATATATGTGACGCCAGAGGTCAAAACCCGTCACATCTAGGAAGCGACAAGCGACGGGTTTTGACCCCTGGCGTCACATATAGTGTCCCATGATAATCTAGATAATCTATAATATTTTTCCATGCTGAAGTTGTTTTGCAGTTTACTTCTTCCTTCATGATAAAGACACTAAATATGCAGAAAATGTCAGTAGCCTCCACAGTGTGTTTACTTTAAAACAAATAACTGTTTGATCAATTGATATATTGATATTAGAAAACTTGCCATTGAAACATTTTGTTTGTTTGAAAAATTGTAATTAGAAAAACTTCATTCGAACAATTGAGTTGTGAACAATTTGCCTGTGACACTAATTTACCTGATTGCAAAGTCAATGTGACTCGAGTTTATATTTTTAGGAGTGATTCCTTTTATGTAAATTGTACATAAATGATGTAATAATTATGTTGAACGCACGATTTTTTATTTGTACAAATATAAATATTTCATTTATACACATAAAGATTTTTAAAATTGTATTGTATTGAGGATGTGAAGGATTTATGCAGTATTTGAGGTTGATATTATTAGTTTATTCTTATCACAAGCAGTGCAATGGGATTATGATTTAGCACAGTATCAAGAAAATGCTGTAGTGCTACTTCTAACCTGACCACTCCATTGCAAGTGTTGGTCTTCAGGTGATGATAGAGCAGACAGTGGTTAATCTGTTCAGTTAACGCAACTCTGTGTTCAAGGATATTTTCTGCCAATCCCAGAGGACTTCTGTTAAGTTCAGAACTACCATTCCGCTAGGGCAGAATAACGTGACATGGAAAGAACTGTGTAAACACATAACAAAGACTGTTGTGTGCATAACAAAGATTGTGTTGTTCACGTCGTTTTAATGCTAGTTTTTTGTTGTTTGTGTATAAGGGAAAGTACTTAACTTCACTTACCTTGTCTAAACACTGTAATACAGTTGGAGATATTTTTGAGAACATTTAAACGAAATTGCAAAATTGCTTTGTAGAGCCTTAGTATAGCTATATGCATATTCATTTACACGCCATTTCCATTTTAATATCATTTTCACACGAGTTGGACTACTTATTAGTAATGGTAATTTTTAGAAGTGGTAATGATCTTGTTGTCACAGTTGGTGTTGCACATATGATCAGGACTAGGAATTGACCTCCGAGCATGTTGGAAGAGTATGTCAAGCAAGCTTTTATTACCTATGCCAGATTCACACAAAAAACTGTTTGTTTACAACTCACGACTCTCGTGCATGCATGCTTCCTATGCGCAAGGATTGATCATGGCAACACTATGTATGCAGTGCTAACTCTTTGTAGCATTAACCTACTGCATTCTATCTTAAATGCTGCATCTCATGTGATTGGAGGTATACCTTGGTTTTGCATATATCCAGTTTCATGTATGGGAATTGCACTGGTGGCCAATGCACAAGCACATTGAATATAAGATCCTAATGCTTATGCCTAATTGCCTTGTGGGATATGCTCCATCTTATCTCAGGGAGTTGTGTGTCTCTGTCTCATAAATTCTTGGCCATAGATTTCTTTGCTCTGCTGCACAGGGTGACCTGGTTGTTCACCCCAGCCTCATCTTCCACACTACAGCACAGAAGCTTCGCTGTGATTGGTCCAACGTTGCCTAGCACCCTATGACATGAGCTCCATGGTCTTGGTCTTTCTTTACTTCTATTGTGCTTGAAAATCAATTTCTTTGATCCCGGTTTTCTGTCATTGGGTAGGAAGATCTATGCGTTACATAAATGTGCTTACTAATACAATTACATGAACCATTTACACTGAAACGTGGCACTTTTTCAGACTTGGCGTAGAGTGAAATTGTAATTGTATTACGGATACGAGGCAAGTCGGGTTTCTTGCTCTCAGAAATAAATCATGAAAACTATCAACATAATTGTCTGTCATTGAAGATCGTCATATTCTGGAGAGTAATTGCATTGGAGAGTAATTGCTTTGGAAAGTATATCCTCTGAGGGGTAACTTTCTCAGCAGTAAATTATTTGGACTGTAACTTCCAGCGAGTAACCTGTTAGGATACTCGCTGTTCTTGTACTCTATTATTCTTCTGTTGAGTAATCAATTGGACTGTAACTTCGAGCGAGTAACCGGTTAGGCTACTTGTTATTCTTGTACTCTACTATTCTTCTGGAGAGTAACTCTTATGCAGAGTAGTTCGTTTGGAGTACAACTCTTTTGGTAACTCGTTTGGAGAGTAACGTTTCTGACGAATAACACAAAGATTAGATTTTAGAGTAGATTGTAACCATGTCAAAATTATGAGTGGAAACAGTGTTTCGAAAGTGCTTTTGACAGTGGAGTAGTACTGCCCACCAGAAGATGAGGTTTGATGCCTAACCACTGTGTGCATACAAAGCTGGAAATGGTTTTGTGCTGTCATAAATTTTACAGGTGTTATTATGGGACCATAAAGAAACTTTTAGAGGGACTGCATAAAAATTTAAAAAAAATATTTCTGTGACACCCTAATGCAGCTGCTATCTGTTTGGCCTGCCCACCCTATGAGGGGCGTTTGTCTGTTGTTTGTCTTGAAACCAGACGATTAATAAGCTTTCAAGATTAGCTCATAGTCTAATTGTGGCCCATAATTTACGTCTAACTGTGATTGATAAGCGGTTACTGAACTATGGGCGTTCAATCTCCCACTTTTTGTTGATAGCTTCTGTAAATACAGTCGCAAAGCGATTATACAGAGTGACTAATGTCAATGAAAAGGCTAACAACATGATAAAGGTAATTGAAGAGAAGACGCCTACCCATCCACTTCACCTCTCACTCTTCCAACAAAGCGATAAAAGGTTTCAAATCATTTCCAAAGCAGATTTACAACAAATGTCATATATGTTCAGTTATAAATATTAATCGCCAATTTCAGTTGAGATAGACGGTATTGTATGTCTGGTGGCTGTATAGGGGTGGCGTCCATAAATGACGTCACGCACCTGGGAGGGGAGGGGTCGGAAATTTGTGACGATGTGTGACATGGGGGCGGGGTTTGGAGAAATGTGACGTCACATCAGATCTATGTAATTAAATTTAACAAATAACAACGATTTAATTTTAATAATAACAGCCATAATTTTGAGTATTAAATTTTCATTATTTATTTGATTATTTTAATGTATACGGGCACCATTATTAATAATTTTCTAATAATTTCAATATTTGGTCACCGTTATATTTTAAAATATGCATGTTCTGCCTATTTTTTCCATGAAGGAGCATTTTGCTTTGCCATGGAAATTTGGTTTTAGGGGTCAGAGCTTTGTGATGTCATTTTTCAAGGGAGGGTGTTACTTTTTGTGACGAAGTGTGACGAGGGGGGAGGGGGGGTTCAAAATCGGCCAAACTTGCGTGACGTCATTTATGGACGGCGCCTAGGCCTAGGCTACATGTTGTGTTGATCTGTGACACTATCTGGCGAAAAATTTAAGAGCAAGAAGGTTTTTCAGGCAAAGCAGTATGCCAGAGTAAGCTGATCAAAATTGGCTGTCTGGCAAATGCTTTCGTGGCCCGTAGCTAAATGGAATTATTCACAAAAGGGTCATTTTGCCGAACTAACTTAATTTTCAAATTTATGCTAATCAGGAAGCAACTTTTCTGGATTTAACTGCAGCAAAATCGTTTAACTTAGGCCTATCCTCGTAGTTCAATGATTTTGCCAGATCAAATTATTTGATTGCAAGAGTTGCAACTTGCAAGACCATTCAGTCTGTCTTGCTTCACAACAGATCGTTGAACACTTTTAATTTGCTTGAGCTTATAATATTTATCATAAGTTCATTGCGGGCCCAACCCGGGCCCATAAAAGTCGCCGGGCCCTAGGCATTTACCCCTTGCCCCCTCTCGGCGGGTCTGCCTCTGGATGACCAATTTAACCACTGCAACAGGTACTATGCCCCCTCCGACCCTTTGGCAACCGGACTCGGACCTCCTTCTGAGTCCTGACCACTACCCTTTGGACACTTTGGTTACTCTGACGCAACGCAGCTCTCATGAATAACCTGGCGCCCATCGCTTAGCTTCCAAGTGGCGCTGTAGAAATTTGGAGTTTATGATCAAGGTTCGTCTTGACCAGGTTTTATCAATGATGTCACTGATGACAAGGTCAAAGGCATAGAAATGCGATTTCATTAACCGTACTTTTAAACATAGCCTACGACCCATAGAAATGCAGGATACAAATTATCATATTGGACCTATATATTGTATTGTATTGTATTTGCTAATTTATATAGTGCCGCTCAAAGCAGTTGCCATGCATTCAGTAGCGCTCCCAGTGCGAGAACCCCTAGAATTATGGTCCCAACTACCGCCCACGAATATGCTGACAGGCTACAGCTGAGGTACGAAGGACTACGCGAACAACATGTAAATATAGTAGGTCTATATTAGTGGATTTAGTTCACAGCTTGGGTAGAAATAAACTAGGGAGGAAATTAGCTCACCCAAGACACCTTCTTCAGGCAATGTTAAGATTTATCATTGCATTAGGAACACACATAGCCTCATAGGATAACGGGGCAGATAATTGAAACCAGTGTGATTCTCCTTACAAATTTTATTTTAGTTATACTTACAGTTATAGTTATTTTAGTTATGGTTATAGTTAATATTATTTTTTAGTTATAGTTATAGTTAATGGATTTTTATTTTAGTTAATTTTAGTTACTACTTAGTTACAATAATTAAGGCCATAAGCAAAGTTGTGCGTATTAACACGAGGTTTCACAATTTGCTCAGAGCTTTGAAAGCCTTTGAAGCCTGGGAGCATTCAGCTTCATGAATACACGACTTTCCAAAGTAACTGACAAATTGCATAATAAAAATATCGCATTTTTCGTTCTCATTTATGTCGAATCGTCCATATATTGCACTTCCTTTTTTTGATTTTTTGTATTAACGAAAATAAAGATGAATTTTCGTTATTGTTATTTTCGTTATAGTTATAGTTATAGTTAATGATATTTTTTAGTTATAGTTATCGTTAACGAAATCATTTTATTTTCGTTAACGAACATTTTCGGTATCGTTATCGTTAACGAGCATCACACTGATTGAAACTAGATAAATCATGTTTTTGCTAGATAGGCTATATTCACTGCAATCTGGGTCACTGCAGCAAAACAGAGGAGGCTCTAATTAGGGGGCGTTAACTGATACGATGGCTCCACTCCATCGCTCAGAAATCGCTTTTAAAAAGGCTGACAGCTGCTTGCTCTACAATACGTGTTTCATTGACGATCGACAGCTGCTATATAATACTGTAATTATTAGTCGATGATAGTTTAAGTATGAAGAAGAATCTTAGCAGTCGGGAGGCGTTCAGCGCATTTCATCCGGTGACCAAAGGCACACGTCTGCAGAATCTGGAAACCGAGTCCATAAGTCCAATGGCGAGTTCGAACAGGAACACACAGCCAGGGCAAGTGCAATCTTTCCCTTTCGGATCTTTCCATTCAAGAAGCACGACACCACCGGGGGAAGTGAACTCTTTCCCTCTCGGGCCTTTCCATCCACTCCTAGCTCTCCAGGATCTGGCGGACATGAAGCCAACAGGACTAAATCTGCAGAGGCTAAAAACACGCACTGCCTCTTACAAATACGATTCGCGCTGGTCTCTGGGTGGTGGCGACCAGCCGGGTATCCGGTTGACCCCAGATGCTTCGCCCAGTGTAGCCGCTCCTGGGCGCCCCTCACCAGTAGACCATAACCACTCTGGTGCCAGCGATGCTTTAAACAATCACAGTCTACTACGCATGACAGACGATGAATGCGCTTCGAAAACTTCCGGTGATCTGAGACAATTGCTTAATGACAAAGGCCGCCATCCAACTACGATCTCGTCTCTCTACTGGCCAATTGAAACTGCTCCGATGCTTCTTGGAACTGATTGGTGGCTTTCAAAACAAGGTAGGATCATCGTCTTCTCGGCATCATCATCATTGTCATCATCATCATCATCATCATCATCATCATCATCATCATCATCATCATCATCATCATCATCATCATCATCATCACCACCACCACCACCACCATCACCACCACCACCACCACCACCACCACCACC